>APFE030453197.1:8903-84835 GCA_000404065.3 Pinus taeda | reverse complement strand
CCTCATGGAGGTTGTTGTGCTCATGCTAGGGGGAGGAGACATGCTAAAATCTAGTGAGCTTAGGGCTTGCGTGGCTGAGGCTTGGTATGTTTCTCGAGTGATTCAGATTTATTAGATTCCCATGGTCCATGGTTTCTCAAGCTAGAAGCCTCAAGGATCATAGACATCATAGACAAATTGACAAATATATATATATATATATAATATTAACTAAGTAAGATATGGTGGCCCACAACCCAAAACGCTGGAGATTAAATCTTGAAACGCGACAAAACTTTAAATATTCAATTTTTATTGCTCGAGAAGTGGTTCTTTACACTATGTTAGTTAATTTAAGTTTAAACAATTATAGAATACTATTAGTAATAACAAATATTTAACTAACAATTTCCCTTGAAGGTGCAAAGATACGCTGAAGGAATAGAACTTGCTTATGATGTTACTGCAAAAATGTTGTAGGAAAGGAAAGATAACAACCTAAAGGGTGGAGGATGGAGGGGAGAAAATGCGTTCACGGTTGCAACAATCTCACGTTTGTGTTGATGCCTTTCTCACAAATGTTTCTCAATCCACCGTTCTTGTTTAAATCATTTTTTTCCAATGTAAAAATCTTAAATACATATTTATATCCAAGCTATAACATGGGGGATAATGAAGAGAATCATTAATTACAAAGAGGAAATGACTAAAGTCAAAGTGTGTTAATAATGGGATGAAACAAAGATCGTCTTTCACTTGAGTGATTTTCAGATTCCAAGATATTCTACAATCAACAAAAAGAAGGGGGTTCGTTTTACAATTATAGCTATCTCCTTTTAAAAAATATAAATTAATTTAGAGCCATTCTCTTGGATCCATTAGTTCTATTTTTAATTTTAAATTTAAATTTGGTGCTTATTAATGTGTTTTCTATGAATTTTTCAAATCAGAATGTGTCTTGAGCCAACTTTTACCACTTTCTCTATTTTTATTTGTCACAAAAGAGTTTAAAGTAGAGCCTTCAATTAGTGATGGAGAGTTGGAGTTGGAAATGTTACATTGAATTTTTGTGATTTGAAAAGGATAGAAATTAGAAAAATATTGAAATTTTCAAATAGATTATGGAACTTTACTGTGCTACTAGAGGCATATAGATCAATCAAAAAATAATTATCCATTACTTGAAATGAAAATTGAATGACAAACAATAATATTATTCTACTCTCTTCCCTCTATATTACATATGAAGGGAAAAGAGATCAATCTAAAAAGAATAGCCATTCCTTGCAATGGAACTATAGTGGATAAGCAATAACATTATGCTACTCTCTTTCCCTTGAATACATATGAAAGGAAAAATGGTATATGAAGGAAACAAATTTGGATTAAATTTAAAGCACAGTGACTCACACTAAAAGGATTGGTAATGGTTGATTTTCAAGGTAGAGAAAATTTGAAATGGTTAATATTCAAGATGCAGAAAAGGCTTACCAATGGCTCTTAGTACAAGGCTGACTGATGTATTAGCAACTAGTATGTCAAATTAGTTTCATATTCATTTGATAAAAGTAGAAAGAATAGAGGAATTGTTTTAGATAAATGCAAATAAATCTGAAAGATATGTATGTTTAGGGAGTAGAAAACATCTTCCACTTTTCAACAACATTGGCTATGATAAGTGTGTCATTTCTTGTCTCGTTTATCTTGATTGTCTTGAAGGAAGAGATCCTTCAAATGATGAGTGAAGAAAGATTTCGCAAATAATTCTCACGAGTAGTGAAGAAAGGTTTCCCATATAATTCTCAAGAATTCATCTTTCCATTGCAACACCCAAGAGTGAAACAATCACTTGAATTTTTTTACAACAAGAATCTTAATTCAGAATTCAAATCTCCTCATTTAGAATTCCAAGCTTCTCAAGGTTCAAGAGATTTTGGAGGCAACTTGATATTAGACTTAGTTTCCCAATCTTCCTTATGCAATCCTCTATCAGCATTATTTTATTGCAATATTTACCATTAATATATGGAATTCAACAATATCCCAAATTATAGTAGGAAACATTCGAAGATTAGAGTTCCTTCCCAAGGATAGGTGAAAAATCATGTCAAAATTCAAGCACATCCATGGATTTGAAGTCAGTTTGAAAGTTCCTACTCTACAATCAAAAACATAATTGAAATGCCTTTAAACTTAAGGAGTAATATTTGCAATGGTTACCCTATTAAGTTGAGTTTTAATAAATTCAATACTAAAATGGTTAAACTATTAGTGTATCTTAATGACAGAAAATTTTATCACAAAATAAAGGTTCATTTTACTTGAGAAAGCATAATATATTGCAGTTAAGAATGAAAATATATTTTTATATATAATTTAAGTCAAGGGAATTGACTCTAAAAAACCAATAAGTTTATCACTATAGGAATCCATGTGTACACGTATACTTTCCACAACTATTTGGAGATCGATGTAAACCATGAAAAGAAGACTGAATGAACTAAATTGTGTTCTGTGTCTGAAATTGTTAACCCATATCAAAAGAGTGGTAAGTAAGAATGTATCCCACCACTATAGCTTAATTTAAAATTCTAAAAGTCACTAGCCAAACTTGAAAATTTTGAACTATAGATCTCGTACCAGAGCCAGAGGGATACAAAATGTTTTTCTTCTCCTCGTAAATTATGTAACCAAAGAAAAATGGTAAAAAAAACACCCTAATCAAAATCCTTCTTCCAATCATCCACTTCACTCGAAGAGTATTTATTTGGATTCTCATAAGATGATGAAACTTTAGTGGAACCCATAGATGTTAGAGTCTTGGAAGATTGTTGGGCTACATTAGTTGATGAAGTCTCTCATTCATTATATTTCTCAAGAGATCCCTATTGATTTCTTCTTGTTAAAATAGTATTTCTCTAGAATTTCCAAAATTGCGTCAATACTTCAACACTTGACGAATCCTCCCCTCATGAATCCTCCATACACACAGTTTGTTGTTGATTTTTAATTTATTTCCATGCATTAGCCTTTTCTCTTCTCCCATCTTATGTTGCCCAGGCATTATGGTTAGGAAATCCACCATTATGAAGGACTATAATAACACTTCGATATATAGAAGCATGATCAACACATCTAAGAGAAATTGAAGCTCTCTCAGGATCTGTAAATATGGATAGTGCATTGTTGTCATTTAGTCATACAAGTTACACTCAACTCCAAATCTAAAAATAAGGGAAATCACTTCTACTTCTCTTGGTAAATCAAATAATGCAAGGACGAGCCTAGGATCCTATTGATGCCTCGAAAATCGCTACAACAACACTGGGGGATAACCACCCGGTCCTGACCTTAAAGCAACTCCTTTTCTGTTTGGTGTGGTGGCTCTGACTGGTTTAACTAGGTCTAGTTACCTTCTCCCTATCGCTATTGGTTTATTATATATCTTTAACTACCAATAGATGGGGATATCAGATCACTTCTTCTTGTTGAGCAGGCAAGAGAATGACCCTTAAGCTGATTTGGGTTGAACCAAACCACAACCAAAGTTTTGTCTCTTCAAGAAGAGGACTTAAAATAATATATAAATTACTCTAAATGCAATTTTATTCCATAATGCAAGCAAAAGAAACTAATCTAAATCCTATCTTAATTAGGAAGATATAGATCTAACCCAACTAAGAGCAAGATAATTAAAATATTAGGATTTAAACATGTCTTGCTTATAATGAATATCAAGTTAATGAAGTAGTTCAATTAAGTGATATTATGGATATCAAAACAAATCCTATTGAGACCTATTAACTGAAATAATAAACCAACAACATTCTAGGAAGTAGTTCACAAAAATGATATTGATTATCAAATCAATAAATCCAATAATTAAACAATAATATGCAAAAATAGTTCATAACACATTACTATTTAATAAATCAGTTTTATAAAATAGATTTCTGACTAAGTAGTTACTCAGAAATCAGAATTTATTCCATAAGAACAGAGATACATAATAACAACATTGAGACAAATTACCCATACTGACAATAGTGCACAAACATGAATAAAATGACACATTCTTGTTACCATAAAAATGAAACTGATATTTGAAACGGTAGTATAAAAATACCAATTTATTGCATCCATTTCTCTGACCTTGGTCTCCAACAGTCCTTTACATGGCTTGAACTTCTGCCTTCAAAACAAGAGCCACAATAGTGCAAACTCTGCCCCTCATACATAATTCAAAATACAAAAGAAAAATCCTCAATAATCCCCAGATCTGAGATTTTCTCTCCTCTCTCCTACAACTCTAAATTCATATTACAAAAGTGCTTTCAAAAGTCTAAAATTGCAGAGGAGAGCAGCCCCTCATTACATTCTGCAATCTATTATTTATACTATTTGTGAAGGAATTCTTGAGAGGAAAGTTTGTTAAGAGAAATCTGTCAAATCCAATTTTATTTGCTCAAAATTCCAATCTTTAATTGTTGGAGCCTTCTCATTGATTGAGATCCTTTTCTCCATATTTCTTTTCCTGTTTTCTTGCAAAAAGAAATCAAAATAAATTAAAATGCAATCAACAAAATATCATTTCTGGCATTTAAAACAAATCCAATCAAACTCTATTTAAATAAATAATTGAAAGTAAAATATAAGCTCTCTATTGATGCCTGAGATGATTTAATTGGCCAAAAATATCATTGACGAGCGAATCTGCAATTAGAAGAGGCTTAGGCAAATGAAAATAAAACTCAGAAAATTGATTTTGTTTTTTAAAATTCGGAGCTTCATCTTCTGCCTGACGTTTGACCCAATAAATGACCAAATCTGTTAGTGAAACCTCCTCAGAAATATACTCCTTGATTTTATCTTTCCAATGAGCTGTTCTGGGCCTCATTTGGCTAAGTAAAACTCAATCTATGGGCCTCCAAAGTTGGTGAGTCAATGATGGCACAATTCTAGAATTGCTGTTGCTGGGCTAAAAATCAAAATTCTAGTTAAAAATCTAATCTTAAATTAGAATTCTAATTTAATTAATCATAACCAAACTAATTAATAATTAAATATTTATAAATTAATAATCTAAATAATTTAAATAATAATTAATTTTAATTTAATTAATTAATTTTATATATTAATTAAATTAATTAATTTAACATTATTATTTAAATATTAAATTTTAAACTAATAAATAAAAAATAAAGAAATACAAACTAACTTATATTACCTTTATTCACTCCATACCTCTTTCATAACTACCATTCCACGTTACTCATACGTATGAGTAATTTATTAAACTAAACCAAACCCAAAACAAGTTAATGCTTCATGCCCTTTTTGCAATCGGCAAATCGGGGAGGTGTCGGGGTTTTAGATATGTATGCAGTGGAAAATTCCTGATCCGATAAACAATATCCAATGTGATATAATAGAACTTTTGTTTAATCAGTGATCGGCATCGGGAGGTGTCGGGGGTTCATTAAACTTGTCACATATGAAACCTCCGATACGATCTCTCGATTACGAAATAAGTTTTATATATATATATATATATATATATAATATATTATATATATATAAAAATTTTAATTATATATATTAATTTAATTCAATTCAATTAAGATTTAATATCATTTTTTATTTTGATTTATTTTAATGAAATTTAGTTAAGTTATGAAATTATCTAAACTATAGCCACTTGAAAAATAAATAAAAATAATAAAAATAAATAATAGCCATTTGGATGTTTGGGTTTTCGAGATTAGTGATCTATTTTGAAAATTAGAATAAATTACTAAAATCCCGATGTTTCATGATTTGGTTGCATAACTAGAAATGAAAAACTGTTAGTAAAAACTCACTATGGGTTAATATTTAAAATGAATGCATTATTGAACTAATCTATTTACAAAATGCAATATTGTACATTTTATGCATTTTTAACCCAGACTAGATAAATGATGAGACTTCAAAGGAGTACCATTTTCAAACCAGTTGACCAAATAAGGAAAAACAAGCATCAATGGGAAGCTTATAAAAAATCGATTTTAACAAAGCAATCAAAACAAGAATCCAAAGAAAATGAAAAATTAACGAAAGTGTAGGGCAATCAACTAAATAAAAATCCAAAAAGCTGTTTAGCTAAAATTTTTATAGAAAACGTCCCCATTATTTGAGTTGAGAAATTCAGTAATGGGGGGTTTGTGTTTTCACCACAACAATGGTGACACACGGGAGAAGAACCAGTTATCTCTATTTGATATGAATGAGATTTTCCAAAAATTAAAGTAAAAATAATTAAAGAAGAGAGAATTATGCTTGACTAGGTTTATCATTATGAATAAAAACCAAAATCATCTAACTTATCATTTTTCTCAAAATTTCTCATAAATTAAAATGTTTCAAAACTCTATATCAGTCATTAATTAGTTGAACAGATAAAGTAGGGGTCAGTTTACAGCTTAGCTTTTAAAATATACTCATTTGTCACAGGTAGAGCCACTGCTGCCACCAAGCATCTATAGTCTCGACAGAGTTACCTTTTAATCATCAGTGATTCAGAATCCCATTTCTTTAAGAATTATTGACCTAGAGATAAATCCATTTATATATGTATTATCATTATTATTATTTTTTTTTTGATAAATCTTAAAAGCCATTGTCCTGGTTTGGTGGCTAGATAGATGACAATGCCATTCACTGGTTATAATTAGACTGAACAAGTTGGCTCGTGATGAGACCCCTTGTCTTATAATTGTTGGCAACCATAAGCCATTACCCTAGTTTATTTAGGAGTATTGGTAATGTGAGCCTATTTTTCCCTTATGATCATGGTAAGCAGGCTCATGATGAGACCTCTTATCTTTTAAGTTTAAATATACTTCTGGATCACACTCTAGAAAAATAAGACTTTCTAGGACAGGGAGAATCATTGACTCCTTAAGAGTTAAGAATGACAATTTCAGAGTTAAAGGTGCTTTGCTGTAAAGTGTCTTTACTTGGTTATAAACAACTTTTCTTGACTGATAATAAAATTTTGAAAGATTTTAATAAAATTTTGAAATCTCAAAATGATTACAATTTCGATGAAAAAGAAATTTCTCCATATTTTATGATACTTTGCCAACTTTTCTTGATTGGTAATCCCTTCCTTAAGTATGTCTACCTTTATAATAAGAAAATCAAACTTCACTAAGAGATTTAAGAAAAAGCTAATAGGTGACTATTAACAATTTTTATTCATGTATGCTGACCATTGTTAGGTAACAAGTAGGTCTTCCATATAAATAATGGCAAAGTCACCAAAATCAAAATTGAAATCCTAGGGAAAAGAATTCTTATGTTAAAATGCGAAAGAAA
This sequence comes from Pinus taeda, assembly GCA_000404065.3. NCBI lineage: Eukaryota > Viridiplantae > Streptophyta > Pinopsida > Pinales > Pinaceae > Pinus > Pinus taeda. Next base: position 77,497 of record APFE030453197.1, on the reverse strand, counting down.
TCAACAAACAAAAATAAAAATGAAGAAATCTTAAAAATGGAAAGGAAAATCCCAGTTTCGAAAGATAAACTCAAACAAGAATGTTTGTACCAATGTCTCAACAATATGAAGAAAACAAAATTAATGGCGTAATCATTTCTTCTTATGTCGAGATTTAGAAAAATCATACTTTGCTGGGTTGTAAATGCTTTAGGCTTTTTGGATAGCAGCGACGATAAAATTCAGCCACAATGAAAACCTTCTGTCTAATATTAATCTTCTTGTTTCAAAGCATCATCTTAATCATTTTCTAATAAAATGAATGCTTAAAGAAACAAACTAAAGGTTCAGAAACTTCCTGGTGTAGCTGTTTCAATGAAGATTATCGCTGCTTATTAAAATAAAGCCAGGAGAAAAGTATAGGACTTCGAAAATATGATCTGGCAGAGGATTGGAAGCTTTTATGAAGAGCTGCAAAATAGATTTTTATATCAGCATAATTTAAAAACAAACATGAAAGTAAATTAACGAAATGGGAATTAATGAAAGTGGGTACGTGAATCTTAACATTGGAGAATTTCTTTTGATCTTACTTGAAAGGTATTAATTTCTCCGAACTATCTGACTTCTTATTTTAATTAAAATAAAAACATAAAGAAGTCAAACTAACCAAAATCCTATAACCCAAAATCATTATTTATTTTATTTAAACTAAAGTAAACAATAAAATGCAAAAATGGAATGCTTAATGTTCAAGGGAAAACAAATTAAAACCAATGCATGAGAAATGAGAATGAGAATTTGCAGTAATGACTGTTTCTCAAAATATTATAAGTTCCATATAAACTCCATGATTTTATAAATTGTCCAGAATCAAGACCAAATCTAAGATGATAAAATTTAAATATGAAGATAGAGAGGTCTTTGAATTCCATTTTTAATTATGGAATTATATATTTAAAACTGAAATATTTGAGAAATCAAAATGATTTAAATATGCTGCAAATTGGTCATTAACTACTTTCTTACCATAGTGGTTACCCAAGGTTGCTTTTAAAATAACACATCACCGTATCGGATGATTTGCATCACATATCTCTTCACCATGCTTGAATTTTAATTTGCAAAACTTCACTTTTGTTGCTATGCCATATATCGATTAAATGTTAATATCTCAAAGGCATGCATTGGAAGCTATCGCATCGGATATTACAATAAAAAATTGCCGATAAGAACATGTGCAATGAAATGAAGTGATCACATCATTAAAGAAATATTATATCAGGGATTAGAGAATATTTACGTTCGGCTTCCCATGTCGCAAAATGCACATCATAGATTCGGAGATGTGATGTGAGCATAAATAAAAATGCGGTTGCGATATCGGCGATTGCTAATCAATGATTGGCGAACTTTTGGTACCCAATGTAACACAATATGATTCTTACGATGCCGACATGTGATGAATGACGTGGCTAATCGGCGATCGGAAATCGTTGTGATCAGCAATCGGCGCGATCGGCAATCTTAAACACATGATATAACAATTTTTGATATGCTGATATGCGATGAAGAGTGGACCCGATAATTTTATGATCAAAATTTAATAACATATCGGATCCAAGACATCGTCCCTTTAAAATTATGCTCTTACTTTTATTGCGATTGAATGGACACGATATTTTATAAACTTGATTTGAATTTCATATTGGATCGAGAATTATGTGGTCATCGTAATATCGGTAAAGTCATTTATCGAAGATCAACGATTCGTAATGATGGAAGTATATTCAACTACAAACCTCCGATATGCAAAATGCGATATGACATATGAGCGAGTTAATACATCGAAGATTTTTTATTAAACAATTTGTTATCAAAAATGCTAAAAGCTACTTCTGATGAAATATTTCAATACAAATGGTTGTGAAGTGGATGATGTAATATCGGAATGAAATTATTGACGAAGATGAGCGGGATGGTAGTATTGCGAATATTTTCATTGAAGTATCAGCAATATGAAAATCAAGTTGAATCTTATGATATTGCTTGAAATTTCAATTGGATTTTCTGATGGTTGAAAGCAAAGTTAAAGCTGCTCAAATTCGAATGAATCACAAATAAATTGCCTTGAACCTGTTGAAAATTTTAAGTGAGTTTGCTTCTTACTTCAAATTTTGAAAACAAATGAAAACCTGCAACTAAAACAGAACAAAAAAAAAAAAAAACTAAGGAAAAGATAAACTAATGATAGATGAAAATGATCTTGTAAATGCATACTTGGAAGGAATTTGTCTGTAGATTTTACCTTATGAATCTTTAAATTCTTTCTTCGATTTATCAAAATTTTGACTTTGTTCAAAATCATCTCATCATTTATTCTAAATTTAAGTGTGCAATCAGCCTGAATAAAATCTCTTTATTCATGTTCAGGAAATATAAAATTTACCAGAAATAAATATGAAAATAGTCTTCCCTTTTGAATTGAAACAACAATTTATTATCTCTGCTTATTCCGAATAACTTGAGAAGAATCTGTATTGTTATAGTGACTATTCAATAAAGCCTTTAGTAAATGAATATGATGCGTATTGCAACTAAAGGTCAAAATGGGATAAAGCCACTAATTGTAATATACAAAATATCAAAACAGATTCGAATATGTGCACACAACAGAATGGACACCCTTAGCAAATTTCGAGGAAGATAATATGAACTTCATATGATTACCGCAAACGGTTAGACTGACTAATAATGATTGAATTAGAATTAAGCTTATCATAGACAGTCATACATTTCATGGGATAATGAGATTATGAAACTTTTATATCCTTAAAAGCTTTATCATATAAATTTCAAAAGAAAATCTTAAAAAAAAAATCTCGAAATGAAGAAAAGTGGCTTTGAGGAAATCGATGCCAAGTGCAACCTTAACTGACTTTAATAAAGACATTATTCAAAATAGGCAGAGTAGAGTTATTGTTGTAAGAAATTTTAAAAGGAAAGCAAGAATTAAAACTTTCTAATAAGGAGAAAATCTTTCAATGAACATGCATGAGAAGGCTGATTGCTTTGTTTTATTTTTTAATCTACAAAAATGTTAAAAACAAATTAACTATACAAAACAAACTAACTACATTAATTCTACCCCTATTCTAAACATATACATGTAAATGACTAGGTATAGTCATATTTTCAGTGTAGCCATTTTCTCATTTTAATTGCTGCATGTATGTAGAGTTCAAATGTTAGTAATAAAAATACAAATCTAATTAAACTAAGAAAATTAAATATGAAATCAGAATGTACAGTTATTGTTAGCAAGTTAATTAAAATCTCGTTCTCTTGAAATTTTCTTTCCAATTGAATACTAATTGGATCATAGAAATCTGGATGGATTTCTATTAATAATTGGAAAATGTTCAAAAGAGGAGATGAAAGGCCAAATTATATATATGAGTTTTCAAATTCAAAGGCCTGGAAAAAAATGTTAGTGTTATGTACAAATATTAAATTATTGACAATCTTCTGCGAAGGGAAACTTGTCAAATATTTTTCAAATGAATTAATGAAAAATGGATGGAAATCTTTCAAATGAGATGGAAAATTATTAATTAAATTGAATTTCTGGCCATATTGTAAAAATGCATTCTCTTGTTGATATCGCCTTTGAGAAGATAGAAGCTTTTGATAAGAAATGAACATCAATTGACATTGACATGTTAACAACTTTTGATATTCATGGTTATAACATGAAACTTCGATTTCCCAATAATGTAATTCATCAATTGAGCATTTGATAATAAAGTGCTCAATATGGCAGCGTAAAGTGTTTAAATTTTGAAAAATAAAATCAAAAAATAAATCTAAATGTAAACAAAATAAGTGAGAAAACAAAAATAAAATGAAATCACTATTCTTACAACTAATGTTACAGCATAATTGGGATCATTTTGAAATGATTTCTTGTTCACAAGGATTGGCCAGAATTACGTAATTTGAGTAATTTTGAATTCCAACTTGTGAATTAGGAAACGAATTATGATTATGAGCAGGAATGAGAGCTTGATCATGATATCAATCATAAATTGGAATGTTTTCTTGAATGGTGAAATCATGAAGATAATTTGCTATTCTAAAATGAAGATAGGTTGGAATAATTTCTAAATTAAAATGTTCCTCATTCTCAGGTGTTATCTGAATTTTATTATAAGGATTATCTTGAGAAAAATAGAAATCAACATCCTCAATGTCAGCGTAATTATCATAAATGACCTCACAAGATTCTCTAGAATTCCCTTTGATCTCATTCAATATATCAAAACAAGGAGGAACAAGAATTTCATGTTCATTAATGGTAAAAGAATGATCAACAACTGTTTCTCTATCTTGATATAAACTTATTGGTAATTCATTGAGATCATCCTCTTTATCTTTTGAAACATCATTAATACCAAGAGGGGAAAAATTACCATTATTAAAAATATCAGGATAAAGGGAAAAATGTGAACCTGAAACAATGTATTTTAAAAGTGTCTCTATTTGACAACTCTTGTGCATTCTATTCACTATAAATTTCGGATTCAAAATCATTCCTTTGTGCGCTCATGCTTTCTTGAAGAATGTTGTTTTGCTGCTTTGATTTCGGCATTTTCTCATCATGGAAAAATTCAGAAATTTGTACAACAACTTGCATGTTACTATTTACTTTGATTGCTGCTTGTACTTGATGATTTGCAATCCGATTTTCTAAATTCACTGTAGAGTATCTTTCAGATTTCAAGGCGGTTTTTTCTTCAAAATTGTTGGTGTTGTCTTCTTGCATTTGAATGGAAATATTTTCCAAGCTTTGTGGAACCACTTCATCATAATTTATTTGCACATCCAAATTTGGATTCTCATTTATATTGGGAGGGGATGGAAAAAAGCTTGAATTAATTTCATATGGATTGGAAATGGGTGGAAGAGAACAAATATATTCAAACCAATCTAATGATTCTTCTTCCGTAGGTTTATCTTCAACTTTAAATATTAAACAATTCAAGTGAAATCGAATATTAAAATCTTTAACAGACTCATTTTCAAATCTTCGTAGATATTCAATTTCTTCACATACATGTTCATAATCATAGATGTCAAATTTACAAATGAAAATTGTAACAAATTGATCCCAGCTACGAATTGAGGCAACTGGAAGAGTTCTACACCAGTTTCTGGCTTTTGCCCCGAATGTGAGAGTAAAAATTCTGCATAAAATGCCTTCATCAATTCCTTGAAAATCATAATTTAAAACATTTTGAATAAATTGAAAGACATGATTAAAAGTAGAAGAATTTCTCTTACCATTGAATTTTACCTGAGACAAGAGTCTTACCACCTCGGGTGGAGTATTGGAAGATGCACGTCCATCGATACAACTCCAAATTGGAAGTTTAGGAGGAGCCATCGTGATTGCATAGAATGTTAAAATTGAAAATAATCCAATAGACAAAAAGTCTACGGCCCTCCTTCTAGCGCCAAAAGTGTTGATGCCTCGAAAATCGCTGCAACAACACTAGGGGATAACCACCCAGTCCGGACCTTAAAGCAACTCCTTTTCCGTTTGGTGTGGTGGCTCTGACTGGTTTAACTAGGTCCAGTTACCTTCTCTCTATCGCTATTGGTTTATTATATATCTTTAACTACCAATAGATGGGGATATCAGATGACTTCTTCTTGCTTATCAGGCAAGAGAATGACCCTTAAGCTGATTTGGGTTCAGCCAAACCACAACTAAAGTTTTGTCTCTTCAAGAAGAGGACTTAAAAGAATATAGAAATTACTCTAAATGCAAGTTTATTCCATAATGCAAGCAAAAGAAACTAATCTAAATCTTATCTTAATTAGACAAATATAGATCTAACCCAACTAAGAGCAAGATAATTAAAATATTGGGATTTAAACATGTCTTGCTTATAATGAATATCAAGTTAATGAAGTATTCAATTAAGTGATATTATGGATATCAAAACAAATCCTATTGCGACCTATTAATTGAAATAATAAACCAACAACATTCTAGGAAGTAGTTCACAAAAGTGATATTGATTATCAAATCAATAAATCCAATAATTAAACAATAATATGCAGAAATAATTCATAACACATTACTATTTAATAAATCAATTTTATAAAACAAATTTTTGAGTAAGTAGTTACTCAGAAATCCGAAATTATTCCATAAGAACATAGATACATAATAACAACATTGAGACAAATTACCCATATTGACAATAGTGCACAAACATGAGTAAAATGACACATTCTTGTTACCATAAAAATGAAACTGATATTTGAAACAGTAGTATAAAAATACCAATTTATTGCATCCATTTCTCTGACCTTGGTCTCCAACAATCCTTTACATGGATTGAACTTCTGCCTTCAAAACTAGAGCCACAATAGTGCAAACTCTGCCCCTCATACATAATTCAAAATACAAAGGAAAAATCTTCAATAATCCCTAGATCTGAGATTTTCTCTCCTCTCTCCTACAACTCTAAATTCTTATTACAGAAGTGCTTTCAGAAGTCTAAAATTGCAGAGGAGAGTAGCCCCTCATTATATTTTGCAATCTATTATTTATACTATTTGTGAAGGAATTCTTGAGAGTAAAGTTTGTTGAAAAGAAATATGCCAAATCCAATTTTATTTGCTCAAAATTGCAACCTTTAATTGTTTGAGCCTTCTCATTGATTGAGATCTTTTTCTCCTTATTTCTTTTATTGTTTTCCTGCAAAAAAAAATCAAAATAAATTAAAATGCAATCAACAAAATATCATTTCTGGCATTTAAAACAAATCCAATCAAATTCTATTTAAATAAATAATTGAAAGTAAAATATAAGCTCTCTATTGATACCTGGGATGATTTAATTGGCCAAGACTATCATTGACGAGCGGATCTGCAATTAGAGAAGGCTTGGGCAAATGAAAATAAAACTCAAAAAATTGATTTTGTTTTTCAAAATTCGGATCTTGATCTTCTGCCTGATTTTTGACCGAATAAATTACCAAATCTGTTAGTGAAACCTCCTCAGAAATATACTCCTCGATTTTATCTTTCCAATGAGCTGTTCTGGGCCTCATTTGGCTAAGTAAAACTCAATCTATGAGCCTCCAAAGTTGGTGAGTCAATAATGGCACAATTGTGGAATTTCTGTTGTTGGGCTAAAAATCAAAATTCTAGTTAAAAATATAATCCTAAATTAGAATTCTAATTAATTCTAATTTAATTAATCATAAACCTAATTAATCATAAACCAAACTAATTAATAAGAAACTATTTATAAATAATTTTCTAATAATAATTAAATTTAATTTTAATTTAATTATTTTTTATATATTAATTAAATTATTAATTTAAATTTTATTATTTAATTTTAAATTTTAAACTAATAAATAAAAAATAAATAAATACAAACTAACTTATATTACATTTATTCACTCCATACCTCTTTCATAACTACCATTCCACGTTACTCATACGTATGAGTAATTTATTAAACTAAACCAAACCCAAAACAAGTTAATGCTTCATGCCCTATTCGCAATCGGCAAATCGGGGAAGTGTCATGGTTTTAGATATATGTATGCAGTGGAAAAGTCTCGATCCGATAAACAATATCCAATGTGATATAATAAAACTTATGTTTAATCAGTGATCGACATCGGGAGGTGTCGGGGTTCATTAAACTTGTCACATATGAAACCTCCGATGTGATCTCTCGATTGCAGAATAAGTTATATATATATATATATATATATATATATATATATATATAATTTAATTGAATTAAATTAATTATATATTAATTTAATTCAATTAAATTAATATTTAATATCATTTTTTATTTTGATTTTATTTTAATGAAATTTAATTAAGTTGTGAAATTATCTAACTACAGCCACTTGAAAAATAAATAAAAATAAATTACAATTATTTGGATGTTTGGGTTTTCGAGATTAGTGATCTATTTTGAAAATTAGAATAAATTACTAAAATCTCGATGTTTCATGATTTGGCTGCATAACTAGAAATTGAAAATTGTTAGTAAAAACTGACTACGGGTTAGTATTTAAAATGAATGCATTATTAAACTAATTTATTTACAAAATGCAATATTGTACATTTTATGCATTTTTAACCCTGACTAGATAAATGATGAGACTTCAAATGAGTACCATTTTCAAACCAGCTGATCAAATAAGGCAAAACAAGCATCAATGGGAAGCTTATAAAAAGTCGATTTTAATAAAGCAATCAAAATAAGAATCCAAAGAAAATGAGAAATTAACGAAAGCATAGGGCAATCAATTAAATAAAAATCCAAAAAGGTGTTTAGCCAAATTTTTTATAGAAAGGGTCCCCATTATTTGAGTTGAGCAAGTCAATAATGGGGGGGTTGTGTTTTCACCACAACAGATCCATAAGTACAGTTGAATTAAAAGGTGGAGCTTGCACGGGTCCTTTGGTAGGAAGTTACCCTTTAGGAATTATGCTACCTACTGGGGCTCTTAACCTCTATGTAGCTTGTATGACTAGAAAACACTTTGGTTCCTATATAGATGAATATTTGGAAAAGTTCCATCTTTCTGCAAGATGTCTCAACATATGCCTTTTTTCCTTTGACATAGGACCAAAAACATGCACAAGAATGCAGCGTGAATTGGCTTTCATTTTCTCAAAAACCAAGTATATAAACCTTTCTTCAACACCTGACACCCATTGTGGTTCTTTCTTGATTAACTCATCCAAAAGTTATGAAATATATTCATTCACCCCTGTACCATTGTAGTGATTCGACCACATGAAAATTAATAGTCACAAGAAATTCACATCTACTGTTAAGGCATGGAAGAGATGGGTGACATGATGTAGTACAAGTATGTTTGAAATATCTCTGAGGAGCTCCACAAGGTTTCTCATATGGGATTCTACCTAGTGATGATGAAATTTCCTTGGAAACTAAGTCACATGGAGGTAGACAGCATGTCCTTGTACACACATGGATTCCACATTGTCGTGGTTTCCCACATATCTTATTGCATCTAATGTCGAGACAACCAAATGGCACATTTTTCATAGCTAAATGATCCCCCACACATTCTTTTGCAATAAGAACAACACAAGGAGGGAAATCCTTGAAATGAAAATCATGAGTCGCACAATGACTACTTATCTAAGGAATGCAGAAGTGATATGAGCATTAAGGAATGGGTTCTCCACAAGGGATTGCATGAGGATTTGAGGGCTTCCCACATGCATAAGAGAGATCAATGAAAATAGTTTCAAGGGAGGGTGTATAGTGGCCACTATGGAAAATTTATTTGCTTAAATGCTTCTCACATTAAAACTCTTGCCCACAGGGAATTTTACATAAATGTGGATCCCAATCACCTAAATGAGTAATTGAACCCCCTCGACTTGCAAGAGGGAAGCATGTTTCATTGCATCTATGTCTACCACAATTTTCTTTTTCCATAATGATCTTCACATGTCAATTCATCATTATCCTCTACGATTATCATGGTATTCCATCAAGGGATCATCTTAGATGATGACCCACATTGACATTTTTTATTAAGAGAAACCAAACAAGGTGGACATTTCCCATGATGACATGTATTTATACAGAAATGTTTTCCACGGGAGAGAAGCTTCTCACATACCTTTGAGCAGGTTTGTATGCTATCCATATAACTCTTCCTCTGATTTTGCAGCTAAATTTTACCACGAGGGCAATATTTGACCTTTCTAGGTGATAGTTCATACTCTCCACATTTTCCAGGATGATATATATTGTTGCACTTATAATTTTTACATGAGATAATTTTCATGCATGGGTTCTTACATTCAAATACACAAATTTTCCATTCTATTTCCCCTTGGATCTCCATATCTCCACAAGGTACCATCTCCTGTTTTTATCCACAAAGCATGAAGCCTTATTAGAGCCTTGCAAGGATCATGTGGGCCTTCACAGCATACATTTTGACAATAATGGCTTCCACATTTGAGAGGCTTTTCACAACACTTTCTACCTAATTCAATTAACTTATGATGAGAACATATCCTTGTAATTGTTGTTTTACCACATGCACAACATTGGGGGGAGCCATTGCTAAGCAAGGTGGGTGAGACCATGGATAACATTGGAGATTACATGTATGTGGGAAACAATAGTAACAAAGATCATATGGGAGTGAAATCCGCATAGACTGACAACCAAGGCATCTCGAGTTGGAATCCTGGCTCTACCCATTAGAAAAATCTATAGAGGATGGAGCTCTTAGCCATTTCCTTACACAATGTAGGTGAAAAATGACATAACAACTACCACAAGACTAATTTTTCATTGATCGTACAAATATTTCACAACATATCATGCATTCAACCTTTCCATTATTAAGATTCTCTTGAATTTCATGCACGAGATTTGGTACACTCGATCTATCCACATTTTTCTTCTCCCTACTATCCTCCTTTGTCAATATAAACTCGTAGCCCTCAAGAGGATGAAGAAGGTTCGGCCTCCAATCCTCGATGTTGTTCACCATCTTCTTATTCTTCAAACCCTTCATTTCTCATCTCTAGTGACCCATATATTGTGTGAGTTGATTTTCGTTAATGAAGGGGTTCATAGGGTTCTCATTTGTATAATTGTGTCCATGGATGCATACCCCATTCCGCCTATCATTATTACAATCACCAATCCTATGAGCATTTTCTTGCCCAAGTATGTTGTGGTTGAAATATAGCTCCACAGAGGAGGAGGATGAAGATTGCACCTCCAATATTGGCTATTGTTCATCATTTTCCTATTATTGAAACTCTTGAGTTGTTTTCCATCAATAAAGGGGCCAATGAAATCCTCATTTGTAAAATTATTTTCATCGATGGATGCCTCATTCTACTGATCATGAACACAATTTTCAATCCTCTCATCATTCTCTTTCCCATGTATGCTCTGGTTTACAGTATTATGTGGAGGATAAAAAATCCCAATCCTCCTATAGTAGTTTTTGTTGTCATTTCTATCAAAAGGCTCACCTCTTCCTCGCCCTCTTTATGGTCTTCATTCTTGATTTTTCTAAGGTGATTTCCCATTTCTCTCAGCATTGTCGTATGTTTGAAGCAAATTTCTTCTCTCAGCTTTGATAAATCTCACTCGCATTGGACAGACCACTGGGAAATTTGGACGTACGCAAAGGGTGAATCACATTGGAACTACAACTGAATGGTCGATATTGAGAACTATGACCCGGATTCCTTTGAACCCTAAGATATTGACGAGGAGTGAAATTCATATTGAGATATATGTTGTTATCGAATGACATATGTTGTACCTGCCAACATAAAAAGAAGACGACAACAATCAAAGTATATGATCTATCTAATATAAACAAATGGAATCGACAACATTTTAGCATACATTCATTATAGATATAGACAAAAATATGGGAAAAAGAATAAACAACTTTATTGATTGTAGAAGGAGAAGTTACGCCCAATGCGGTTTGATCTCGTGTCACTCATCCAACTTAGTTGAAACCCTCATCAAAACAATGGCACATCAATCTAGCAACATAACATTACTTGACAACGATTTCAAGTCTCAAACCAACAATATTTCACTACGATATTCAAATTTCAGCCTCGTGATTACTATGATGAGTGGTCAATTTATAGGGAAATGCAAGCGGTTTTGTCATTACTTAAGCATATAATGGTTTTCCATAATTGGAGTTAGTTTCCATGGAGAAAGGGATGAGAGGATAGAGGGTTAATTGATCCAGATCCTATCCAAAGTTGATATCATAGGATGGGATAAGAGTTGTGCATCCTTCTAGACTGCTCTACAATCAAGGAATATTCTGAGAATCCTATGTCAATTTCGCTCATTCTATCCCAGTGCAGGTCAAAGTGGCCTAAGTGCACTACAGTGCAAGTTTGAATGGACCTACCTGCTCTGCAGTGCAGTTACCCCTGACCAAGGCTGCGCTGGTGTCCCAAGGAGGCATTTTAGTAGGGTTTCAAGCTAGGAATGTTTCATGGATGAAAGCATTCAATTTGATGACTTGTCTAGGGAATGCAAAAACTAAATTAGGGTTTGATGAGCCCTAATTATACTGATGTGACCATAGGGAGTGATGTGCCCGAATAGACCTATAACAACTGCCCCCTAAAGTATGAAGTCGAAAATGATAATGTTGCGTGATATGCTTTATGATGTGATGAGGAGGATTTTAAGCAAATGGTGACCTGCATCGATTACAATACATAATATCATGATATCTTTGAATTTTTCATGAATTTTTAAGGGAAGGCATACCCATACTCAATATATAAATTTTTCATTACATGTACATAAATCAGGTAGTCATCTAGAGATATAAACCCATGATAGGATGACCATCTGTGTAAAGCCATCGTAGAGATGATTTAGCACCCTCTTGAAATCACAACCCGGATGGATGAACCTAGATCCAAGGTCTTCTCTCTTGTCTAATCATTCACTCAAGTACGAGTCAAACCATGTGAAAATATGATGTAGAGTCGAACATGGGAAGACACCATCTGATTACCAACCAATGATGTAAGCTATTGATAAACGCAAGAAAAACCACCAATAATGATAATGATTCTGAAGGTACTATAGTACATTCTACATAGCGTGAATAGATGTTTTGATGTCGAACACCATACAAAGTCTTTCAGTTGAAGGCCTCTGATGTTAACCTGTCGTCGAAAGCGAGAAACTTTGCATTGATGTATTCAAGCCTTGAGGTATTGGAAGGGTATTTCTAAGTCAACTTCTTGGATAATGTGCTGATGTCAACAACAATCGACTCATTAAAAGAGGGCCTTGATGTACCCCCATCAACGACATGAAACAAGTGTAATGATTTTGAAAATAGAATGTGACTCATGACACAATGTTTAGGAAAAATGAAGGTTTATGAGTATTGAAAATGATGAAGTTTACTAAGTGACTTCCCTTGAACATGTGGACGAAACTGAATGAATTGGCAACATTGACGCAAAATGAAAGTGATGGATGGTGTGATAGACCATAGGTATGATAACCATCAAGTAGATAACCCAACCCAAATAGTCATAAAGATGAAGTGAAAGTGTCATGTTCAAGAGCGACTTGCTACCATAATATGATTTATCCCTTTTCCCATTTTCCCTAGTCATTGCTGACCAGTACCTCTTTATTTTTTAAAAAGCTCGAGGAAGATAACATATGCTTGTAGTATAATTCCACCCTTCAGGTGAATCCATCACTATGTGATCTTTTAATAAGTCTAGTGAAGGTGAAACTCGGCCTTATCATGATGGACAAGCTTGTCGCTATTTGATGTTTTAACGAGTTTGATGACAATGCGAACTCGGTCCTTTTCATGTTTACAGAGTTTGAAAAGGGAAAAAAATAAAACTCCACAAGTTCTTTTTCATAAATTTGTCTCTCAAATCCAAAAAAGCATAAAATAATACAAGAGAGAACCTATTGACCATGTTAGATCAACATATTCCTTTTTTGTAAGTAATCTATCTGAGTCCGATAAATGGTAAAACTTATACTGACTAAATGTCATTTCCAATTCACTTACAAGCTGAAAAGGACAAGCTCCCAACAATATTTTCATGTTTTAAGAGTCGAAAAAGATCTTGAAAGTAGACCGCCTATTTTAATTTTATTTTAACGAGTAAAAAAAGGAAAATGCTCGGCGATCTTTTCATTTTTTATGAGTTAGGAAAGATCTTAAACGTGACTCGTCCTAGAGGAACGAGTGGTATAAAGGGTGGCAACTATTTCTACGAATGGTGGAACTATTCAAATCATGTTGATTTATGTGAAGAGGCTGGATAATAAGACCACTCATTGCAACTGTTCCTAAAAAAAGGTAAGACATCCAAGTGAAAGCATATGATTGGCCAATCAGATAGTTACAATGGAAGGAGAAAAACCAAGGCCCATCTCATGGAAGAGGATGATAGAATGGAAATCACGAGGGGTAAAATGGAGATGGGTTAATTTTTACACAAGCTTGAACCATATGGAACTATTCTTGGATTCAGTTTCATGTTTACACAAGCTTGAAATGAAAAACTATGCTTGATATTAGTTTACATGCCCCTAACATGATGACTTGATTCTAGGTGCATGCCCCCCAAAATTCATTACATTCACCTAAGTAGACTACTCATGGCTATCAAGTGGATGGAATGAAGGTTAACTTAAGAGATCAAGTGAAAGACTTGACTGGGATTTTACGAGATCTAATCAAAGACTCGAATTGGAACTTTGCTCCAGGGGACCTTGTTTCATTTTTTAATGAGCTTGACACAAGACAAGGAACTCTCCTCAGATTCCTTGTTTCATTTTTAATGAGCTTGAAACAAGACAAGGAACTATGCTTTGATTCCTGTTTTGATTTTTTAATGAGGTTGATAGTGTAAAATAACTATCCTCATATTCCTTATTTCATTTTTTAACGAGCTTGACACAATACAAGGAACTATGCTTTGATTCCTCTTTCATTTTTTAATGAGGTTGACACAGTAAAAGAACTATCCTCATATTCCTTATTTCATTTTTTAACGAGCTTGACACAAGACAAGAAACTATGCTCATGATTCCTTGATCACGACCCATAAGAGGTCATGACTTCCAAGAGCTTCTCATCAGATGGGAGAACAATGCTCTAGAAGGGATACATAGTAAGGAATCCATTAGAGAGATATCGTTCCAATGCCCCGAGTACATATTGCACAACATCATAGAATTGATCATCAGTTCATGTAGGCATGGAACGAGTTACCACATAATTAACCTATGGCAAGGAAGATACCATTGGGACAAAAGGACTATTTAGGGAAGATGGTTGACTGGATGCCATATTTGGACCAGGAAATGAAAGCTGGTCAATGGTGACAATTCTTCCTTCATGCAGGAAACATATCACTCAAAAGAGTGTTGAAACAATAGCTCCCATTTCATAAACATAGTCTTGCCCAAGAATTAAATTGTAATCTAAAGGGCCTGGTATTACCATGACATTGAGGTAAACAATTTCTCCTGCCAATGTAATAGTGAAATGAGGAAGGATCCCTAATGGTTAACTGGTTCCTCTGTTAAAAGCCAACAGATTTTGGGTGATAAACACAAGTGGTGAAAAACTGAGTGTCTGCGAAGCAGTGGAGGAAAGGATACTCATAGATGCACCTTCATCAATAATAGTGCGAGATACAATCATATAATAAATCTGTACTATGATCTGGAAAGGAAGATAAGAAGGAAGGCGACATCCTGCGAGTCGATTCCAATCAAAGTAAGTGACCAGACAACTTGGAGGGGGTACTATAAAATGGGAGAATTACCCCCTTGAGTTACAAGAACGAGAGGATTTTCCTCTTATCTTAATGGAACAGAAGGGTTGCCTCCAAGCTCATTGGAATCTGAAGAAACGAAAAGAACCTAAGTGGTATCATACTTAGTCTCTACGACAAAGGTATGATTAACTGAAGGTGAAATCAGGTCAACTATTTCCTTGACCTGTGACTGGTCAGGTATAGACTCATGGGATTCACATTCAGAGAGAGTGGGTTTGACCTATGGTTTATTTGGGTCAGACACTTCATCATCTAGTGAAGGATTAAGTGAAAGTCTCCTGTAACCAGATGGAAATCATTATGGAGAAGTAGAACAATTATCCAACACTTTTTGGGCTTCATCGAGATAGGTACAAATGTGAATGGGGTTATTTCCTTCACATAACCTACACAGAAACTTAACTTTACCCTTCTTTCCATGAACTTTACTACCACTAATTGGTGGTGTGTCACCAACATGATATCCAGAAGTTGATGACACAAGATGATGTGACTGAGAAGACCATTCTTCTAAGATATGAGGAATACCAGAACAATTTCTAAGAAGATGGTCTCCCATACAAAATTTGCATGGATATCGAAGACTGTGAGGCTTATCGTATGGTTTCTCATTAGAAGTTGCATTCAAAGCGATGTTTTCTTAGTTGCTACCCTGCTGAATTTTCTTCTTCTTCTTCTTCCCTTTCTTCTTCTTCTTATCCACCTTGTTGCAAGTGTCAATAACTTCACCAAGAAAAAATGAAGAAGGGGTGGAAGAAACAATCAACGAAGAAGGTAAAGGATTCAACTTTAAAATCAACTGGTAGTTGATTTTGTCAAGTTGTAGGAATATTCAGTTGTAGGGTCAAGGAGGTTGAGAACAACCATACTTGAAAACTGATGGCAAGTCCTAGAAGGGACAATGTAGCCATATAAGGAGAAATAATATTTCCGAAAGGAGGAAAAGGACTAAGATTCCCATCAAAAGGAATTCCTTGATCAATGGACTCTAGAGTTATTGTCATATGTCTCAACCTATGGTCAACTAAGGAGTGATGTGGAGGATGTTATCTATGGCCAATTAACTTTATTTTAATAAAAATAACATAACAAAACAAAAGAGGGATAATCTAGGCAAAAGGATTACCAAGTAACTGTGAAGTGAAATATATTGCCTCACTAAACCAAGGACTTGAGATACGCACATGCAATCTCCCCGAATGTTGTTTTTGGTGCATCATAATATACACGGCGGCCGACTCAGTTACCTATGGATGGATAACAACCTAATGTAGTACTCCCATATATACCCGAACATACGTGGAGGCCCAATCCGTGTTAGCATTGTCTAATGTGAAACTGCACAGTGAGAGCATTCCTTTATACTTTTCGTACTATAACACCGCCCTCTATAGCAGAAAGTACGTGGATGAGCTACAATATACTTACGTACGTGGAGTGAGATATCACACTCATAATGTATCACAGACCATTAGCAATAGCTGCAATTTTTAATGATGCCGGAACACATCTCTATCCTAGACCTCTAAATGTTATGTGTTAAGTTACAATTCTCCATTAGGTTAATTGAGATAAATTTTAGTTGATCTTGTTTAACATTTTTCCTTTCAGGTTCACCGTGTGATGTTTCTGAAACTACTAGAATGCAACTAAATTAGAAACATTCTTTTCATTTGATTTAAACAATTAAAATCGTAACTAAAAGGGATAGAGCAATCAGAATCTTTAAACAAAGAGCATAGAGCACATCTCATGCAACTTTCCCTATACCATTCCTACAAGAACAGACAAACTTCTAAATGCATAACGCATGTTTTTCTTTTCATTCCTTTAATGTTTATATGAACATAAATAAACTAAATGCACAAACTATCAATCAATGCTTTTCATAAGAAACAAAGACTTTACAACAATTTATTTTCAAAGAAATAAAGACTTTACGACAATTCTTTTTCAGAGAAGACTAATAGATGTAAGCTCACTTTGAAAATGAATAGATAATGATAAAGAAATCTCTTAAGAAACACTAAATAATCAAGGTCAAAGTAGGGCTAGGAGAAGAAATGAAAATTGATTTTAGAAGCATAGAAAACATTGATCTTTCAGCAAACAACATCAGAAGAAAATTTGGAAAAAACCAAGCAAATGATGGGTTTTTTGGCTTGACACAGATCAGCACAGCCTTGCATGGGAGACAGTGCACTATAGAGCACTGTCTCTAAGCTAAGGCTTGTCTGCAGCGCACTCTGTCAAGACCAACACTGCACTAATGCCAGAGAGCCCAATCAGGAGACATTTAATCACACTTTTTGACCAGAAAAGCTTCAAGATGATTGAAAAGATATCAATGAAGTCAAGTAAAGTCTACTAGGATGTAATATGATAAGGGTAAACTACCAGGAACAACAGTTGTTCACCAGTTTGGTCGCCAATTTGTTATATGGAATTTATACCTATGGATAAGTACATCTTCCCTAAGTGGGTAGTTACACTTAGAACAGCAAAAGGAAAGTTGTTTAACCTTTTCCTACAATAGATAGAAAATTTAAATGAAGCTGCTTGTGATCCTTTGCTTCCTTTGATCTCCTTTGAATTTCTCCCGCCTCTCTCGCTCAAACTGAATTCACTCAATTGGTACCTGCCAACATAAACAAAAGATGACAAAAATCAAAGCATATAATATATCTAATATAAATAAATGGAATCGACAATATTTGAACATACATTTATCATAGATATAGACAAGAATATGGGAAATAGAAAAAACAAATTTATTGATTGTAGAAGGAGAAGTTACACACAATGCAGTTCAATCCCATGTTACTCATCCAGCTTAGTCCAAACCCTCATCACACCAATGGCACATCAATCCAGTAGCATAACATTACTTGACAATGATTTCATGTCTCAAACCAACAATATTTCACTACAATATCCAAATTTCAGCCTGCTGATCAATATGATGAATGGTCAATTTATAGGGAAATGCAAGTGGTTTTGTCATGAATTGGCCATTGAATGGTTTTCCATAATTGGAGTTAGTTTCCATGGAGAAAGGGATGAGAGGATAGAGGTTAATTGATCCATAGCCTATCCAAAGTCATGCTCACAGGATGGGATAAGAGTTGGACATCCTTCTAGAATTCTATAGAATTAAGGAATATTCTGAGAATCCTATGTCAATTTCGCTCATTTTCGTTGAGTGCGGGTCAAAGAGGGCCTAAGTGCACTAAAGTGCATCTCTGAATGGGCCTAACTGCTCTGTATCATAGTTTCCCCTAACCAAGGTTGCGGTAGTGTCCCAAGGAGGCATTTTTGCAGGGTTTCAAGCTAAAAAAATTTCATGGATGAAAGAATTCAATTTGATGACTTGTTTAGGGAATGTAGCAACTAAATTAGGGTTTGATGAGCCCTAATTGTATTGATTTGATCGTCGGTAGTGATGTTCCCAAATAGACTTGTAACACTAGGTTCTCTAACAATTGCAGGCTCTCCATATGAACACCAACCTAGAAACCTAAAACCACTTGTGAGTATCGATAATGAATCTCATGTCCATTTACTTCAACCTGTGGAACTTGACTAGCATTATTGGAATTGAAATTGTGATTGGCATTCATAGAGTTTTGGTGAGCATTGTATTTGGATATGAGGTTAGGTTTAGGATTTGAGTTAGGGTTTTTACTGGAAAAAGGGTTTGGAATTGGATTAAAATAAAACTTTCCTATATGTCTTCCTTTAGGAACCTATTCCCTATGCCAATTTCCTCCCGTAGTTATTCGAGCAACTTCTCGCTTTTGAGATCCTTGATTTTCACATGAATTTCCATATTGAATATCTCCATTTTCTATCACGTTATGCATTGTTGCTAAATATAAAACCCTAACCTAACCAGGCTAATAACAAAAACTCTAGATAAAATGTTGCATGCTAGTGTATGAAATTATATAAAGTGGAAAGAAACAAGAAAGGCTAAGAATAAAAGAAAATGTACAGTACCTTACCCTGAATATGAAGAACATATTCTTCATATTCTTGACCAACAATCCTCCCTGAAAGAAATCTCAAGTAAGATAATTGTACAAAGGATAAACCGAGGAAATTGGTCGATTGCTTGCAAGATTTAGGCCTTCTTCCAACACACTCTTTAAGGTAAAATTACAATACACGTAGAACGTGGTAAACCAAAAAATGAGACCCATATGGGAAGAAGCAGAACACAAATATATACTTGTAAACCACCAAAAGAAAATAAGAAGAAATAAATTAAAATGGGTTGAAGATCAAACGTTAAAACAGCACATAGCAGATAACATAAATTCTTACATAAAACAATGAAGATAATCTCTCTCTTAGCACCAAAGGTGGGTGGTAAGACAAGAGAAGGTAACATTCAGAAGAAAAAAAAACATAAAGATATGAGTAGAACAATAGTTAGAGGTAAATCCTTTACCTTCAGAGGTCTGAGATAAGGTTCTCTATAAACGTCGAGCGACCATGAAGGAATAACATGTTTGGAATAAGTAAGCTTGCAACAATGTAGCAAAGAAGTAAGCTTCAAATATACTGTGTAAGATTTGGAGGATCAAAGTGTGAGGAAATGGAAATAATATTTAAGTAGCCTAGGTTATCCTTAGCAAAAAGATGTCACTTAATGGGAAAAATACAAGAAGGACATATGTCACTTAATGGGAAAAATAATAGACAGACAAATGTCAAAAGAAGATGAAAATGGTAGACAATGTCTAGCATGACCATTTTAAAAATAATAATAACAAAAAAATATTAATATTGGTCATTCATAAAATAATTTAACTTCCACTTTAATTTATATAGATACAAAAATAAAACAACTGAAAGTAAAGGAAATAAGTAATGTACTTTATAATATTGAAAATATATGTAATTTTTTTATTTAGTATGGATCAAATAACATTTAAAAAGAATATAATTGATCTTACATGATCTCTGCTAATTTTTTCTATACTTCTTATTCATACTTATTTTCTGCTTCTCTCTTTCTTTTTTATCTGCTATTTGTTGTTCTCTCCCTATCATCTTTCTCTTTTGATGTTTATTTATATATTATGTCTTTTGTTACTTTTTATATTTATTTCACTCTTCTTCATTTTAATTTTTTTTTTTCCTATTTCCATTTTATGTATTTATCTTTTTTTCATCTTTTGCTCTTATTTTCATCATATCTTTTCATTTTAATACTTCTTATTCTTATTTAATTTTGTTATTATAATTCTTTACTATATTTTTTTCTTCTTTACTATATTTTATTACTTTTACGTATTTATTTCTCCTATTTGTCTTCGACATCCCCCAACACGAACATCGTGAATCACCCTCGAGTCACTCGGTCAGTGCGGAGATCTTCACATGGAGATCTCCAAATTATACTTGGACCATTGCGAGGTCAACAATGCACTTCCTTTTGTATCTCCTGGACGTGCTATTAAAAAATTGTAGAACTTCTTTCTTGCATTTGCACCTGCATCCCCTGCATCTACGCGAGCTTGCCTTAAATTCCCGTCGCCCACTCCATTTGGTCTCAAATCAAGCATCACATCGTGAATAGTGAATATAACAATCACTTTCCAACCAACTCGTGTAGCTACCCTTCGTGCTATCGTGGACCCTGTGACACTTCGATCCTGTGCGCAGCCCTGTCTTCGTGCAGCTCCTAGGTAGAGTAGCTTATAGTCCCACACCTCCTTTCAACTTCCTAGAGTGCTAAGACTATGTTTTCCATGGATATTCAAGTGGTCATGCCACTTGTATATCTCTTTGACCGACTATTGTTTACTCTTCCTGGAAAGATTTCGTATTTTAACATTGTTACCTGAATTGCAAATTTTGTCGTCTGCATTTCGCCTTCTTTTGTGATTCTCTTAGTAATATGTGGTTCAATCCAAGGCATCAAACTGATCAATTCTCGATGATAGTCTCTTAATTTATCAACGTAATCATGCGCATCTTATTTTATCCCCATAGTCTTTTTATTAAGAAACTCCTTCTCTATTCCTTCTTCAAGCTTCTTGACTTCTTCTTCCGCTTTGGTGCTTTTCTCCCTTAAATGAAATTTTTCATTCATGAGTCCTTGGAGCCTAAGACTACCCTACTAGATCTCCTCATCAGGTCCCAAGCATTATTCTTCTTCCCACTACGCAATCCATGCTATCCACAGGCACTTCTATGCACGGACTTGTTATGATATACTCTATCGGTAATTCATCATTCGCTTCATAAACTAGCCTAGAAGGTGTCTATCCCATTAGTTTCTTACACATTGCCCTATAAGCCCATAGGGTTGTGGGTACGTGCAGGTCCCAATCACTTCATTACACACTACATACCTTATTCAGTGCTTTGCATACAGCGTTAAAGGCTTCCACATGGATACCTGTTTGCACGCTCATTCTTTGTTCCATCTTGAGGAGTCGATCATGCATTTCCCCCCCAACGCATATTTATTGACCGTAATTCCCCTCGCGAAGTTCATGTGCATCCGTGTAGGTTGTTTACCATATGCCTGTACCCACCTGGACATATGCACGTGCGAACCATCCTGGTCATGGTATCTATGAGTCGACTGCCCTATATGTTTCCCAAACTATGTGCACATCATCCTTCTACATGCAGGCCAATGATCAAAGTTTCCTTTGTGTACCCCACCATCTCATGGGTGTAATGTGTAGTACGAATTCAAGGGTTCAAAACTTTGTTTCTCCGGAACCTCTCTCTCAAACCTGTCCAAGAAAGCATCTACCGCACCTAATCCATCATCAGTAGGTAGATATCTCATTTCCATTGATGCACAATGTAGTGATTTTGTCATCATATTTCTGTTAAGTGTGGTTACCTCATGCAACCTGTTCTACCATCACTCTATCTCCTCATCTAAATCTAAAGTACAGGAGCTTTCACACTCCCATGAAATTCATCCATCTGCAGTGGGATTTACCCAGTCTTGCTCACATGCAACTATCTTGTAAATGTAGTCTAAGTCCTCACCACTTTCATAGTCATGCACTTGCTCAGTGTAGAGAAATGCCTTAGCAGGGTCTAAAGGTATCACTACGCACAGAGACTTCTTTTCAAAAATCATCTTGTGCTTCTTCAGGGTAATCACCCCATTCATGTTAGTGGCCTAATCAATTCCTAAGAGCGCGGGGTAGGGATTGTTGTCATCAACAATCTCTATCCCCTCAAAGTCATCTAGCATGCTCACTCCTTCAATATCCACCATGATTCCCTGCAATCGCACGAGGGGAATTATCTTCTGTTGGTTTTCCATGTGCAATTGGTTAAGAGACCACTGTAGCGTTGGCCTCCCCATGTACTCCCTCGTCTGCTTCAGTAGAACATTTGCATCTGATCCTAAATATACAATTACTTGGTCCATCTCATATTCCCCAATCTGCATGGTTAACCTCATTTCTCTTCCTGTTCTGGTCTTATGATTTCCAATCTTCCAGACTACGCGCAGTTCTCCTGTCACGATCCCAGCACATGTATTAGTGAGTACTTGTAATCCCTTGACCACCTTACTGTCGTGTAGCAGCTTCATACATGTTTCCAGGAACATTGTGAGCATTGATGGGCCCATTTCCGGCTCTAGTCTACCTTTGATCCTTGAAGTGGAGGCATCATTGAAGCTCTTCTTAGCTTTCATAAAAGTTTCTCGAGCACACTCCAAATCAAACTTTTATTCCTTCGTTGGAACCTTGTGAACCCAAGTAATTTCTCAGGATATTTGCCTTTATCATCTCCCATCGTAATTCTACTTTGGAGCACAATAGTCGCAATAAGTTCCTCCTCGTGAGGCTTAGATCTCATCATTTGCAGGTTCTGAGTCGGGAGAGGTTGTAGCCCTCCTTTGTTGTGCATCCTAGCTATTAGCATAGCAAAATCCTCTATCTTGTGATCAAGCAAGGTACAATAAAAACATGATGGACACATTAGATTCATACAATCACGGGCATAATTCCCTGACCCTCCACAATTGTAGCATATCAGTTTTCAGCGACCTCTCCCTAGTCCTCCTCCACCTTGGCCTCGTCTGTGCCCTTGGAATCTGGTTCACGCCATCACTGCACCCTAGTCTAGGTGCTGCGTTTTGGCCTGAACCCTGTAGGTAGGAGCTATATCCATCATTAGCTCATAATTTCTACATGTACGCTCATCATCTCCCACCGATCTATAGAAATTAGAGAACAATCATTGTGAATTCTACGTGTACTTTTGCAACAGATGAGAGTTGTCTATCGCATGATTTCCTCCTATTTGACAAATCGTGCACCATAGGGCAGGTGCCATGTTCTGTCCTACTTGTGCTTTCAGTCTTAACAACATCATTCCTCCTCCTGCAAGGTAATTTTTGAATACTAGGTAGTGGTCTTTATCATCACTCTGACCTTTGTATTTCACACACTACACCTCTTCGCACGCTTTTGGTCAGACTGTTCTGTCCTGTTTCAGACTCTACATCCTCAATGCATAAGTTTTTCAATTGTGCATGGATCAGCTGAACTCCCAAGTTAGGATCCTATATTGGGGTCTCGTGTAGCCTCATCACGATCACTAAAGCTTCTACTTGAGTTTTTAACCTTTGTTGCGACAATGCGTTCCTCAAATGTAGTGATAGTGATGCTACAAACCATTCGCTATGCTGCCCATCCATTAGAGTCATGTTAGCTTCAAAAATTGTGCACTTCAGCCACTAATCCAACTCCCAAGGAGTCTCACATGGTAGCATCGTAATCTCTTTGAACCCAATGATCTATTGTGCTTTTGACTTTGGTCTACTAAACTCCCTAGTTAGCACAGCTTGGATAACCGTGATTCCTGCATTTGGGTTATCATTTGAGTGTTTGATATACTAGGTCAGTGCGTGATCCTACAGAGTGCTAACCAATGTCACCTTCTTGATAACATCTTTTGTAACTTCCTATGCTTCCCATACAGATTTTACAATGAACCAAAATTGGTCCAGATCTTCATTTCCCACTCCCTTGAACATAGGCAATCTTATCGAGCTTGCCATATTAAAATGTGGTGGTGGCGGAGGTGGCATAGGTGAAGACGGAGGTGATGGCGGCGAAACTAGTAGTGGGGTGGGTGGGGGTGGTATGCGCCAAATACTTTGCCTTATCAAATTGATCACACTATGTGGAGATACCCTCACGAGCTCTTCCTCATCCCCTCACAAACGTGAAATCAAGGGGTTGGTTTCTAGTTCTGCACTTCCTTTGTTTCTATAAATTCTCCCACTTCGCGTAGTCCTGAACATCAATGTAACTGCATAATTTTCTTTTCACATAGTGGCATTTTAATCCAAGTGTTTAGAGACTTAATGTACTTACCTCATGGTCCTTTGAGAAAACGTCACTCTACCTCACTATAGCTAACTGAAGTATCTACCACAAACTCAGTAATAAATCCTCCTATAATCTAATCGAGCCAGTGATCGATAACGTGTGTGATCTTATCCTCTTATGCTTCCAATATATGCACCAAATCTTGGGTTCACACAATAGGTCTGTCGAGCTTCCACCTTCCTTGGCTATCTACTAGCTTCGTGATCCACTCATATAGCTCAGTAGGGAATGACATGAAGAAACTTTCATGTATCTCTGTGTACAGGTAGCAGTCTAACCACTTTTCTTTTGTCAGTTGCGGATTCCTGTTCTCCTCCATCGTGAACACGTGAATTCTCCTGTCCAACCACCCTTCAATCTCTTTCTTAGTTGGATTCCAATTATGTGACATCAGACATCTCTATCGAGTTTCCACTCTCGGCAATGGAACCATTTGTTGGATTGTAGGGGCCTGACCCAAGTTCGAAGTTAGTTAGCCAAACAAATCCATGTACTACTGGACCTTTCGACAATAGTCCGTAGAGCAGGGACTGAGGTCTCACTTGGAGCATTATGGGGGGATGTTGGAACCAAGTTTTTGCACCCTTGATATGTCTGAGGTGTCACTATAGTCCAACTGTAAACTAGCTTCACACAGGTTAGTTCGCACACCCTTCTGACCTATGATACCTTTGCAACTAGTTATAATTATCTTCGCGCAACCTTAACCAAGGACTGTGGTACTTTTGCGTTGCTAAGGAAATGATCTATGCTAATTCCTTAAGTTATACCATGGATCTTACTTATCTTCCTTCTAAGAGTTAGTTAACTTCGCATAAACAGATACGTATTCTTACATTCACTTATTTGACACATTCATATAATTTCGCGCAACATATAAACAGTGAACTTGCAATCCATACCCAATATAATTTAATGCACAAAACATGAAAAGATACACAGAATGATGAGAAACTTCTCTTTATTAATTCTTCAATCGGTTACAGAATCGGCTCACCCTACGCACTTAGCTACAGGGGTCCGTGCACTCAGCTGTGGACTACTAGGCCTCTGTGCACCCACCTGTAGAGCCTCCTCCTACTCTTTGACCCAAAGACACAACTTTACACTTTGACTCAGACTCAATGCTTCATCTTCATCCTTAGTTTCTTATTTTTTCTCTTTTACAACTTAGAACCTAACTCTAATTATACAATCCCATGGTTCGAGGACCATGGGTAGAACTCTTAAGCTGACATTACATAAAAAAAATGAGGGCGACAACCCTCTGACTCATTTACAATCTTCATGCTTCAATCCCACAAATCCCAGAGTCTTTACGTTGGACCAACAATAGTAGTAGTAGTAGCAACAACACTAGTAGTAGTGCAATCACACTGACCAGTATATGCACGGATGAGTTGTGGACATTGTATTTTGATGGATCAAAGACACAGTATGGCTCAAGAGCCAGGTGTATCTTGGTCGACCCAAACAAATGAAAGCACATGATTTCAAGCCGCTCAGAGTTCGAGTGCATAAACAATGTTGTTGAATACGAAGCACTCATGTTGGGCTTGAAAAAAGCCATTAGTCTCAACGTGGTCACACTCAAGTTGGTTCTAATTCGAAAATAGTGATACGGAAAGTACGTAACGTCATTTTTTGTTTGTAACCTCATCTCAAAAGCTACCAGCTAAAGGTATGGAGAATTATCTCTAACTTCCAAGCATTTAATATCGTTGTTGGGCCCAAAATGTATATTACAGCTTCAAATGCCTTGGTCAACGCAACTGCTAGCATGTCACCAGTTAGGGATAAATGTACTATTGAAATTTTGTATAATACTTTTGTCTCTCATGACATAACTGAGCTACACATTTTTGGTGATGGTCAAGGGATACTACACTCCATGGATAATGTTGATGCTTTCAAGGAAAAAACAATTGATGAAGATGAGCACGAGTAGCCCCTACAATCTGCAGCTGATGGCGGGAAATGAAGCCTCATCCCCAAGGGTGTAGTTTATTATAGTAGGCTCTATGATTTGCAGAACCGCTATCAAGGATCAAGAAACAGAAAAACCCACATTTCCACCATGAGGAACGAATAAAGAAACCTGAGAACAAACCATGATCCAGATTTAGTTAATCTCGGTATGTACTGCACACCACGACAATGGCAAACCCTTGTCCACTTGTTCAAACAACATCGGGATGTGTCTATGTGGGCATATGTTGACCTCAGTACATACGACATGAGAATAATCCAACATGGTATTTCAAGCAAAGAAGGAGCCAAGCCATTTCAACAAAATT
Organism: Pinus taeda; assembly: GCA_000404065.3. Classification (NCBI taxonomy): domain Eukaryota; kingdom Viridiplantae; phylum Streptophyta; class Pinopsida; order Pinales; family Pinaceae; genus Pinus; species Pinus taeda. Next base: position 50,391 of record APFE030453197.1, on the reverse strand, counting down.
TGGGTAAAGGACATCTGTCGCTTGAAACCCTTACATAGAAAGAACCAACTGAGTTGTTGGATGTTTGGATCACCTACAAAGTTCATTATTTTACATGGGTTTCTAATTGAAGTTATATATGTAAGAAATCTAGGGAAATCTGCTCATGCATTGATTTCAGAAACTTGAACCGTTCCCAAAAAAAACAACTACCCATGCCATCATTGGAACCTATGTTGCACACAATATCTAAAGCAGTAGTGTCATATTAACCTAAAGGTATTTTGGGATACCACTAGGTTTTGGTAGTGGAACCGGATAGTCCGTATACAGTTCATGAGAAGCTTGGCCCACACACGTACTATCTCCAATCACTTGACAGGAGGATTGACAATCTTCCTATCAACGTCCAAGATCTTAAACACTATTTTCGGTGGGTTGGGTCACGCCTTGCACCATGTACATAATTTTCTTGCTGCTTGTTGTTTTGATTTTGTTTGCTTTGCTTACTATATTTGTTCTAGTTTTGTTTTCTTTGGTTACTATTTTTGTTTTCATTTGTTTCTTTTGCTTAATACCTTGCTATTTTTGTTTCTGAAAATAAGTGGTGCCATCTACCGAGTTCTGGCTTTTGAATGAGTATGTGGCTGAGATATGAAGAGACTTGTTACACTGTAACACTTGGCAAGTTTTATGTTTGTCTTCTCTGTTCTTAGTTATAATCTTTGGCCGATGAAGTCTTGAAAGAAAATAAGATCCATCTAAAAGTGGAGTTTTGGTCCAACCATGAACCTGTGTCCACACTAGGAAGCCTCATGCCTGTACTCATCCTTCTTCTCTGTGTGTTCAAGCTCATCCAGCTAGTAGAAATGGAGAAGGGGAAAATCTGAATGAGAAAGCCTGTGTCAGAGGTCTTACATGCTTCTTTCAAGGAACAACCTCTTCTTCTCTTAATAAGTCGAGATCCCTCTTCCACCCCAAACATAAATAAGTGCCTATGTGAAGTCCTCTTAAAAAATTTACAAAGGCAAAAGAAGAGAAAGGCTTCCTGCACAGAGAGGTGAAGCATGCAACTCCACCGGGGTACTAACCAAGCTTGCCGGCAATGGAGCAATGCGTGTGTTCCTGCGTGAATCCACCAACTAAGTTGGAAAAGGATGAACCATATATGTCCATGGGGTAAGTGGGGAAGCTGAAGTAACCTAGACAACAATTCAATACTCCCTGAAAGACAAAGGTCATGTGCTATAAATCAACCAAAACAGAGAAGCTAAAGTTCTACTAGTGTGTCACCAAGTGTTGGAGCAGCTACAACATCCTCCAAAATCTTGGCCCACATTCAATTTCAGATCCTCCTTTGAGAGTTTAACTTGATTTTTGGACACACATGCATTCACCCCGTGAGCTTGTGTAAGTCTTCACACCCACCTTTCTTGAACATTCAATAGACAAATTTTTCATGTTGATAGAAATGCCATGCTTGTGACCATTTTCTAGTCACACACAAGGTCTTCACTTCGTGTGTACATGTTATGTTTTCTATGAAAATATTCATCATGCTCACACATAGAGTCATATACACCATCGTACAACTATCATCGCGGTCGTCCAATGATCAATCACAAGTGTCGTGCTTGTTTCTCACACCGTTGGTCAGTCATGTTGAACATGTGGATCTGGATGGTTTGAATCGTCTCGTTGTCAAATCATGTAAGTGTGTGTTTTCAAGTTCACATATGCACCTTTTCACTCACTCAAACACTTAGTCGTTTTGCTGAATCTCTGATGACTAGATCAAACGCAGACAGCTAGACCTTCACCCTGCCATGGACTCGATCAAATGTCACCCAGAACAACATAGAATCACCAAGCACTCTACTTCAAGTTGCATTGCCCGCAAAATGATCAATCAACCTTTCCACTGGTCAACCAGAGAGTTTGACCTAGTAGCCACCCCAGGATAGACTCCCCTCAAAAATTGAGCAAAGGCTATAGACGTTGCAGCAGGCCAACCTTCTAGCATCTTGATGGTTCTGGACCCACCAACATTCAGGGGATCACCCCAGTATGAAGTCCCAACTAGTCCTCACACCATTTGTTGTGGGAGTCCCATCCAATATGATAGCCCCGTTCCCACTGTCTTAAGGATTTGCCTCAGCTCTTGCTTGTCAGCACAGGAGAGTGGTATGCTTTGCCTTCCAGAAGTGATGTTCACATGCCTAGTGTCTGCTGTTGTACTTGTGTCAATGGTACTTTGACTGTAGAGGGAGAGGGTGAGAGTGAGTCCCAAGCTGGTTGGGATAAAGTCTCAACTCGGCTAGGAACACACAACACAAGAGGACGTGTACAGCTTCTGGAGGAGCTTTCCACACAGATGTGGAAGTAACAACACACAAGGTAAGCTAACACTCAATAGATGAGTCTGCACAAGTGCAACGGTTGTTACAACGATTTTTATGTGAAAGGTCTATTTGATGTCTTAGGATATAACCACCACGAGCGAGACAACATTAACATCATATACAACACATTTACATTAACATATTATGCATTACAACAAGTGAAATAAGTTCAAGTGTGTTGCTCTATCTGATGTCTTAGGAGATATCCACCATGATCTAGACAACATTAACATCATATGCAACACATTTACATTAATAGATTATGCATTACAACAAGTGAAATAAGTTCAAGTGTTCAACACAGGTGAAAGAAACATGCATTACAAGTGTTCAAGGTTAGTCTTACAACAATTACAATGCATGTGTGAAAACGTTCTAGCTTATTAGCAAACATCTGAATTAAGAGAAATTTCTAACACACATCATTACACCATACATCACTAACCACGAGCACAGGGTGTTGGAGCCACTAATTACTCCTCAAAGAAAATATTACAGACTCCCTTGGCTATGTGGGAGTAGCTGAGGTGAAAAAGTCATTTTCATGTACAAATGAGGGGGTATTTATAGCCAAGGGTGAAACTAACCCTTATGGTTGTTCGACTACCCTCATGATTATTTGACTTCCATGACCTTTCAACTTTACATGACTCTTTGTACAATAGGTGTGTCTCTTGGACTTCCACCTTACATTACATTGATTTGAAAATATGGCCCACAATAGAGATGTGGAAAACATGACTCATGGAATGACTCGACATGACAGTGCTAGCACATTCGTGTTGCTGCTGGAGTGCATGTCGAGTTGCAGTGCTGCTAGGCGATGGATGTCTTCATTGTGTATCATAGCTTAACCTCCACATGGCAAAGTGCACAGAGTCTTCGATGGTCATTGGTTCGCTTGATGCTGCTTTGGCACGTTGCTCCTTTCTTATATGTTGGAAGGCTTTGACAGGCTCATCTATTTACGAAAGGTGTATGTTTGTCTGTTCATCCATCCGTGAGCACATCTCACATATTTTCTCGTTTGTCTATCTGTGAACACATCTTTGCATGATCATTTGTTGGTGAGCACATACCTTTGCATGCATTTCTCATTCATCCATTAGTTAACTTCTCCTTCTACATGTGCTCCCTTCATTCACCCCATTCGTCATCGCGCCATGTTGGTTGGTGTAATTGTACTTGCAGTCACTCATGATGAGACGACATAAACTTAGAAAATTGTCTAGTCTACCATGGCACATGATCATTTTGGATGCAGGTGACTAGGAGAGGTAGCAAGGTTGCGAGGTGGGATGATGGCTCTGTGCACTTCTGATGAAAAATTCGCAAGAGTCACCATGTGATGAATATAGGCAATCCAAGTCGACACTGACTATTCGTGAGCTCTGGCTTGACTGGAAGGAAAAATTGCACAAATTTTGGGAGGGAAAATATGGCCTACAGGAAGGAAAGACAAACAAAATCTATGCATTTTATGGAATGAGCGGGTAGCAAGGGCTTCACAACAAAATTTGCACAATTTTTTGGAGGAACATGCCGGGTTGCATGGAGGATCAGCAGGTAGAAATTGTAATTTTTTTTAGAGGAACTCACTGTGAGTCTCATAGCTAAAACTGCACAATTCCTTGAGGGAACTAGTAGCTAGCTTCTAGGTCACTGGCATTAAAAATTGCGTAATTCCCCAGGGTGACAAGAAGTTAGATGGTGGGTTCTTGGCAAGAAAAACTACACAATTCATGGAGGGAACTAGAAGTCTGCTGCTAGGAGCTGTTGGCAAGGGAAATTACACTAAGGCTAGAAGGCTGGCCTGTGCTCTGAGAAGACTGTTGGGTAGAAGAAGGAATGCTCATGGAAACTACGCAATGTTTTGGATGAGTAGTGGGTCGACTGTTAGGAGGACTGACTCCGAAAGTTGCGCAATTTTCTGGGGAGACAGGCATGAGCACTGGGTGACTGTCTTACCTCTCTATGAAATTTACTTAGTCAACAGAGTGGGAAAGGTCAATAGCCTCTGCGCAATTTTTGAGGCGACTCAGTCCTGGGGTGGTTGTCAGGTCTGACTCTCTAGTTGGCCAGCATGGAAGCTCATTGGATCACTCGCGAGAAACTCAACTTGAAAAGGCATGCTTGGTGCTTCTGCACTATTCTAGGTGACAGTTGATCGGGTCGATGGTTGGGTGATGGCCTGGCTATTAGAGGGAAGTCTAGTCATAGGAACTGAAAAAATTTACTAAGTGTGTGAATGAGTGAAAGATGCAAATGTGATCTTACAAACACACACTAACATGACTTGACGATGTAATGACTCAAACCAACCAGACACACATCTTCGACATGAATGACCAACGTTGCAAGCAATAAGCATGACACTTGTGATTGATCGTTGATTAACCATGATGACACTTGTGTGAGAGTGGATGTGACTTCATGTGTGAGCATGACAAATGCCTTCATAGTGAACACAACAAGTACGCACAAAGCGGAAACTTTGAAAATAACCAAAATAATGGTTGAAAGCATGACTTTGACATCAACATGCAAGACTTGGTGAAATGAAAAAGAAAGGAAAATTCTAAGACTCACACGAGCTCATCGAGTGAGCCTGAGTGTGTGGACTTATCAAGTGAAACTCTCAAGGGAGGCTTCGAAATTGGGTGTAGGCTAAAATTTTGGAGGGTGGTTGTAGCCGCTACAACACTTGGCGACACATTGGTAGAACTCCAACTTCTCTATTTTGGTTAATTGCTAGCATAGGGCTTTGGTCTTTAGGCAAGTATTGAATCATTGTGCACATTACTTCAGCTGCCCCACTTACCCCATGGACATACATGGTTCACCTATTGCCAAATTAGTCAAACAAAATCAAAATTTCAGGTTAATCACAGTGTTTTGAATCTGGGAAGGTAGTTTAACTCACGAATTGAAGATTTTCAGAGTATGATTTTTCATCGATGATGTTTCTCTGTAGCTAGTAGGCCTAAAAAGTACCTCGACAGAGTCACAAAGGAACACACACATTGCTCCACTACCAGCGAGCCTGGTTAGTACCCTGACGGAGTTGCATGCTTCACCTCTCTGCACAGGAATCCTTTCTCTTCTTTCTCCTTTGTATTTTCAAGATGACTGTGCATAGGCAGTTATTTATTTTTGGGGCAGAAGAGGGATCCCGACTTCTTGAGAGTAGAAGAGGTTGTTCCTTCAAAGAAGCATGTAAGACCTGTAACATAGGTTTGCTCGTTTAGATTATCTCCTTCTCTGTTTCTACTAGTTGGATGAGCTTGAACACATAGAGCAGAAGGTCAAGTACATGCATGGGGATTCCCAACATGGACACAGGTTCATGGTTGGACCAAAATTTCCCTTGCAGATGTTTCATATTTTCCGTCAAGACTTCATCAAACAAAAGTTACAACCAAGAATAGAGAAGACGAGCACAAGACTGGCCAAGTGCTACAATGTCACAAGTTTCTTCAAATTTCAGCCACATACTCTATTTAGAAGGCAGAACGTAGTAGTTGGCAACACTTATTTCTAGAAACAAAAATAGTAATATATCAAACAAACAAAATGAACGTGAACAAAAATAGTAAACATAAAAAACAAAGTAAAAATAATTGTAGTAAGAAAAGCAAAGAAGATGCGAACAACAAGTAGGAAGCAGACTATGTACATGGCATGGGCACGCCCCAACCTACTGGAAGTAATGCTTGAGGTCTTGGCCATTGAAAGGAAGTTTGTAAATGCTCCCATCAAGTGATTGCAAATGATACATCTGTGGGCCAAGCTTCTTGTGGACTATTGTAAGTCCACCAGGCTCCGCTACTGGAACCTGGTGGTATTCCAAAAGACCTGTAATGAAGACGACATCACTACTTCAGGTACTGTGTGCAACATAGGCTCGAATGATGGCACATGGTAGTTGTTCTTATTCCAGGAGAGGTTCAAGTTCTTGAAATCAATGCATTAATGGATTTTCTCAGATTTCTTACATGTGGAAGTTAAATTAGAAACCCAAGTATGATGGCGAATTTTACAAGTAATCCAATCATCCAAAATCTCAGTCAGTTTTTCCTATATAAGGAGTTGCAACAACATATGTGTTTGACCTGGACTTTATTGTAACAATTTGCCTCCTCCTTTACTTGGAATCCTATGTTGGATCAATCGTGTGTAGTGTGTACTCAGGTCATCATCTTCCCATGTAGACACATCTCCGTACCGTTTCATCGAGCAGTTAAAGACTTGCCGATGATGCAGTATGTAGTTTGTATCAAGACTAGCTATCTTCAGATTGTGATTAGTTCCGAGGTTTCTCTGCTCATTCGTAGTGGTGGGCCTGTAGGTTCTGCTATTTCTTGTCTCTTGACATAAGTTCTGCAAATCATATAGCTTTTTGAGGGAAATCACACCATTGGGGGTGAGGTTCCCTTTCTTACCCTCAGCTGCATTATTCAGGGGGTTTCTCGTGCTTACCTGTTATGCCCTTGAAAGCATCAACACTGTTTGCAGAGTGTAGTATCATTTTGAGTGTGACCGTGTTGAGGTTGATGGTCCTTTGTAAGTTCAACATGAGTGATTCATACTTGGCAATGTTGTTTGTGCACTCAAATTTCAAGCAACTTGAAATCATGCATCTTCTATTATTTTGGAAAAATGATATTCACCTGGCCCTTGAGCCATCATGTGTTTTTGATTCGTCAAAACCCGTGGCCCACAACTTGTTTATACATAGACCATTTGACATGCTTGTATTACTCCTACTACTGTTCATGCTACTATTGATACTATTGGTACAATGAACTATACAAGTTTCATTACCATCAGTTGGGCAAGGAAGGAGTCCCAACTACATGTCTAGTGGGGTTGGAGTTGGTTGTGCAGGATAACACTCCAAAATTGTCTCCAGGAGATAGTTTCCAAACATGACTTTTCCGAACGCCAATGGTTCATTCTCGCCATTAAGGGAAGTGGCATTTTGTTTCATATACCTCTTGGATAACACCTGAATTTGGTTGCATTTTCCCTTGTACAGAAGCCACATGTGAGACTAGTCTATAGCAAAGTAACCATCTATCTTGCTAGATGAGTCTCTACTGAGTAGCAGACCATATGCTTTTGGTATATCCACAAAAAATATGTTGATCCATTAGTGGACCTAGCTATCATGAGTTAAATAGATGATCATGTCTCACAACTCACCAATGGTTGGCACCAACGTTCGATCAAGTTGGATGATTTCTGTAGATTTTTTTCTCCATTGCGCATTGATCTGCTTTACAATGGAGACTCGCATGACATTGGTGGCCACGCCAGAATCAACCAAGAAATTGCGAAAATTGTAGTTAAATATTTCAAAGAATAGAAAGAATGGAGGGAAGCCTGAGTTTTCTTCTTCCATTCGAAGTGTGTTGAGTACAGTAGAAAGAGGTTCAGAAGGTGTGCTTGCCCCTTTGCTCATAGAGGTTGCACTGTCCATTGTTGTCAGTCCCAATGCACACAATAGGATATCTCCCTAGATTTGGACCTTAGCTAACTCGAAAAAACTAATGTTTTCTTGAGTTTTCTTCATGTCATCAACAATGTTGTAGTCCATAGGTGGTAGACTCATCGAGGTGTCTGAGGTGGAATGAATCTTCGTGTTGTCCCACGGAGTGTTTCGTAGCTTGCTAGACTTGATTTGTGTTTTCTGCTTTTCGGTGGCTAGTGGATCGACCTTCCTCATCCAAAGTCTCATCTTCTCTTACATTTCCCCAAGTGTACGGGGAGCCCCTTTACTCCTAATATTGTAATGATCATTTTACTTTTGGGGCTACTTCTCGATGTTCATCTTTGAAATTACTTGTGAGCACTGATACATGTTCACCACATGCCCAAAACTTGATGCTTCATCTCGAGCAACCTCTTCTTTATCATCATTGTCTTCCGGCTACTCCTGCACATCTATTTCTTCATCGAGTGTATGACTATAGACAGAGCTAATGACTCACTTCTAGTCTGAACAAGAGTTCTCGGGGTGATGTTCTTCATGGAAAGAATAGAAATTAGGATGTGCACATTGTTCGAGTTTAAACACAAGATTCTGCAAAGTTTTTGAAGAAAACTGCTTGTTGCTTAATGAGCTACTCGATGAGATGATTTCCTGTCTTTGTCTGGGTGGATGGCTGCTTGCAAATGTTTCTATTTTCCATTGTTTGAGCTCGAACACTTTCATAGTCAAGTTATTAACAAGGCGATTGAGGGACTCAATATCGGTTGCTTCCTTGTCTCTACCCTTGCTCGCCATTGCTTGGGGCTTCCTGCTCACATCCTTGGAGTCCTTCACTGATTCATCATCCTTGATGACTCTGATTGCATGCAGGTATTTGTCAACAACAATAGCCTCTTCCAAAATTTCCAATAGTGTTTATTTCCAGCTTGCCTAATGAGCTGCAATGTTGGTTGGTAGTGTGGACATGTAGTAATCAATGGCGACGGATTCATGAGGTTTAGTGTTTGCTAAAAACTTGTTCAATATGCAAGTAAACCTCTTATTGAAGTCTTTTACTTTTTCCTTTCCCTCCATCTTGAGGCTTCCCAATTCTTTGAGTAGCGTGGATGGGGTCTTGTCATCAACAAACTATTCAAGGAACATGTGTTTCAATGCACCCTAGTTCTGCATATAGTTTGGTGGAAGGTTGTGATAACATGCAGCTACATGACCATCCAAATTACATGGGAATAATCTACATGTTATATCATCATAACGTACGTCAAGGGTATGCAGCTATAGGTATAATTTGTCTAAGTGGTCTTCTGCATTCACTGTGCTATCAGGGTTGAAATTGATGTTCATTCTCTCTACTCACTTCAACATCTTATGTAGAAGAACCGGGAGAGATAATGTTCCCTTAGTCATCCATTCAAGGTTTGGATTAGCTATATCTTCTTCTTATTCTTCCTCCTCCTCTCTTTCAGAGTCTGATGGTTCCAACTCTGAGTATTTTGGTTTGTCTCTACCTCTGCCTCCTCTGGTGCCTTCCCCTTCGCCTCATATACCAGAGTTTGATCCCAAGATCACAAGAGTTTCTTGCTCCCCTTACTAGAAGACCAGAGGTTCCTCTTCATCTTCAATAGCTCCTTCTAGACCTTCAAACATGGCAAGGACTGCTTCTTCCACCGACGATACAACAACTCCTTTGGGAGTGTATTTTAGCTTCCTAATGTGTATGGAAGATGTTGTATGTCCAAGATTATTCTAACTACTTTCGTGAACTAGTGAGTGATGGGATCGACGAAGTGAAGGTGTTGATACAGATCTTATGCTCAATCCTGGGAGGTGAGGAGTAACCAACTTTAGAGTCATGTGTAGGTGAGATGGAGTGCGAGTTACTCCCTTGACCAGATGGTTGATGAATTAGTGTGAGAGGAATTTCAACCATATACAACTAGTTTCCTCCTTCTAGCTCCAGAAAATTTAACAGTGCTGGACCCGCTAACATTCAATGGATCACCCTAGTATGAAGTCCCAACTGGACCTCACACTGTTTGGTGTGGGATTCCCATATAGTATGATGGCCTGATTGACATTATCTTAAGGATTTACTTCAACTCTTGCTTGTCAGCACAGGAGAGTAGTCTGCTTTGTCTTCAATAAGTGATGTTCGCGTGCTTGGTAACTGCTAGTGCACTTGTGCCAATGGTTATTTCACTGTAGAGGGAGAGGGTGGGAGTGAGTCTCAAGTGAGTTGGGATGAAGTCCCAACTCAGGTAGGAACACACAACACAACAGGACGTGCACATCTTCCAGAGGAGCAGTCCACACAGATGCAGGAGTCACAACACACAAGGTAAGATAACATGTACAACACTCAATAGACGAGTCCACATGAGTGCAACGATTATTATGGCGAGTTTTATGTGAAAGTTCTGTCTAATGTTCGGTGAGATATCCACCACGAGTGAGACAACATTAACAAAATATACAACACATTTTAATTAACATATTATGGAGTACAACAAGTGAAATAAGTTCAAGTGTTCAACACAAGTTAAAGAAACATGCATTACAAGTGTTCAAGATTAGTCTTACAATAGTTACAACACATGTGAAAATGTGTTTGTCTGTTAGTAGGCTTCTGAATTAAGGGAAAGTTCCAAGACACATCGTTACACCATACATAACTAACCTCGATCGTGTGACATTGGAGCCACTACTTACTCCTCAAAGAAAAGATTACAAACTCTCTTGGCTACGTGGGAGGAGCTGAGGTGAAAAATTCCTTTGCATGTACAAATGAGGGGGTATTTATAGCCAAAGGTGAAATTAACCCTTCTAGTTGTTCGACTACCCTCATGACTTTTTGAATTCCACGACCTTTCGACTTTGCATGACTCTTTGTACAACAAATGGGTCTCTTGGACTTCCACGTTACATTACATTGATTTGAAAACATGGCCCACATTGGAGATGTGGAAAACATGACTCATGACATGACTCGACATGACAGTGCTGGCACATTCATCCTGCTGCTAGAGTGGATGTCCAACTGCAATGTTGTTGGATGATGGATGTCTTCATGGTGTTTCACAGCTTCAACTCCACATGGAAAAGTGAGCGGAGTCTTCGATGGTTGTTGGTTCACTTGATGTTTCTTTGGCACATTGCTCCTTGATTGAATGTTGGAAGGTTTTGACAGGCTCATCTGTTTGTGAAAGGTGCATTTTCATCCGTTCGTCCGTTAGTGAGAAGATCTTGCAAATTTTCTCATATGTTCGTCCGCCAACACATATTTGCATGAACATCCATTCGTGAGCACATCTCTTTGCATGCATTATTCATTCATCCATTGGTGAACTTCTCCTTTTGCATGTGCTCACTTTGTTCATCCCATTTGTCATAGTGCCATGTTGGTTAGTTACCTATACCTATTGTCACTCATGATGAGATGACATCAAATCGAAAAACCTCTTAGTCTACAATGACACATGATCATTTGGGATGTAAGTGACCGGGAGAGGCAACAAGGTTGCAAGGCGGGATGATGGCTTTGGGCACTGTTGATGTAAACTGCGCAAGATTCATTATGTGATGAAGATGGGAAATCCAAGTCGATACTGACTGTCTACGAGGTCTAGCTCGACTGGAAGGAAAAAATGCACAAATTTTGGGAGGGAAAATCTGGGCAATAAGAAGGCAAGGTAGATAGAATATGCACATTTTTCAGAATGAGTGGGCAGAAAGGGCTTGACAGCAAATTTTTCACAATTTTCTGGAGGAACCAATGGGGCTCCAAGAAGGATTAGTAGGTACCAATTACGTAGTTTTTTGGAGGAATTGGTAGGAGCCTGGCAGCTAAAACTGTGTAATTCCTGGAGGGAACTAGCAGCAGAAAATCCACAATTTCCAAATGGGATAGGCAGTCAGCTACTGGGTGGTTGGCAATAGAAACTGCACAATTCCTGGAGGGAACTGGCAGTCTACTGTTGGCGAGAGAAACTGTATTGAGGCTGGGAAGCTAGCCTGCTAATCATCTCTACACAATTTCTGAGTTGAGAAGACTACTCGGTAGCAGAAGGCTTGCTCATGAAAAATACAGAATTTTCTAGATGAGCAATGGTTTGACTATTGGGAGGACTGACTAGGAAAGCTACGCAATTTTCTGGGGAGACAAGCATGGGCAATGGGTGACTATCTGACTTGTCTACGCAATTTCCTCAGTCAGCAAAGTGGGCAAGTTTAGTAGCCTCTGTGCAATTTTTAAGGGGAGTGAGTCCTAGGGTGGCTGTTAGGTCCGACTCTCGAGGTGGCTAGCATGAAAGTTCATTGGATCACTCATGAGCAGCGCAAATTGAAAAGACTTGCTCGGTGCTTCTACATTGTTCTAGGTAACATTCAATTGAGTCGATGGGGGGGCGATGGTCCAACTATCATAGGGAATTCTGGTGATCACAACTGAGCAAATTGACTAAGTGTGTGAACAGTGAAATATGGAAATGTTATCTTACAAACACACACCAACATGACTTAACGACGTGATGACTCAAATCAACCAGACACACATCTTCGACATGACTGACCGATAGTGCAAGCAACAAGCATGACACTCGTGATTGGTCATTGATCAACGGTGACAACACTTGTGCGACAGTGGCTATGACTCTGTGTGTGAGAATGACAGATGCTTTCATAGCAAACGCAACAAGTACACACAAATAAAATACTTTAAGCATAATGAAAACATCTGCCATGCTCACACATAGAGTCATATGCACCATCGCGCAAGTTTCATCGTGGTTGTCCAATGATCAATCACAAGCATTGCACTTGTCACTCACACCGTCGACCAGTCATGTTGAACATGTGGATCTGGATGGTTTGAATCGTCTAGTCGTAAAGTCATGTAAGTGTGTGTTTTCAAGTTCACATATGCACCTTTTCACTCACTCATACACTTAGTCGTTTTGTTAAAGCTCTGACGACTAGATCAACCTCTAATAGCTAGATCTTCACCCTGTCATTGACTCGATCGAATACCACCCAGAACAGCGCAAAAGCACCAAGCAAACCATTTTAAGTTATGCTGCCCACAAGCTGATCAATCAACCTTCCTGCTGGTCAATCAGAGAGTTTGACTTCGCACTCACCCCATGACAAAATCCCCTCAAAAATTCAGCAGAGGCTGCAGACCTTGCCCACTCCGATGACTGAGAAAATTGTGTAGACTGGCTGGATAGACACCTAATGCCCATCCCTGTCTCCCACAAAAAAATGCACAGTTTTTCCAGTCATCCCACTAGTTATCTGACTAAGTGCTCACCCAAAAAACTGTGCACATTTCATGAGCAAGCCCTCTTCTACCCAAAATTTCGCTCAGCCCAAAAACTGCACAGAGGAGATGAGCAGGCGAGCCTTCCAGTATCTTGACGGTGTTGGACCCGCGAACATTAAGGGGATCACCCCGGTATGAAGTCCCAACTAGACATAACATTGTTTGGTGTCGGAGTCCCATCTGGTATGATAGTCTGGTTCCCATTGTCTTAAGGATTTGCCTCAACTCGTTCTTGTCAGCACAAGAGATGGGAATGCTTTGTCTTCAAGAAGTGGTGTTCATGTGCCTAGTGTCTACTAGTGTACTTGTTTCAATGGTTCTTTCATTGTAGAGGGAGAGGGTGGGAGTGAGTCCCAAGTTGGTTGGGAAGAAGTCTCAACTCGGCTAGGAACACACAACACAAGAGGACGTGCACAGCTTCAAGAGGATATTTCCACATAGATGTGAAGGTCACAACACACAAGGTAAGATAACATGTACAACACTCAAGGGATGAGTTCGCATGAGTGAAATGGTTGTTACAACAAGTTTTATGTGAAAGGTTTGTCTAATGTCCTGGGAGATAGAAACCATGGGCGAGACAACGCTAACATCATATACAACACATTTTCATTAACATATTATGCATTACAACAAGTGAAATAAGTTCAAGTGTTCAACACCAGTTAAAGAAACATGCATTACAAGTGTTCAAGGTTAGTCTTACAACAGTTACAATACATGTGTGAAAACATGTTGACCTATTAGCAAACATCTGAATTAAGTGAAATTTCTAACACACATCGTTATACCATACATCACTAAACCCAAGCGCGGGGCATTGGAGCCACTAATTACTCCTAAAAGAAAATATTATAGACTCTCTTGGCTATGTGGGAGGAGCTACGGTGAAAAATTCCTTTGCAAGTACAAATGAGGCGGTATTTATAGCCAATGGTGAAACTGACCCTTGTGGTTGTTTGACTAGCCTCATGAGTATTTGACTTCCATGACCTTTCGACTTTACATGACTCTTTATATAATAGGTGGGTCTCTTTGACTTCCAAATTACATTACATTGATTTGAAAACATGGCCCATAGTGGAGATGTGGAAAACAAGACTCATGGCATGACTCAACATGACAGTGCTGCCACATTCGTGCTGTTATTGGACTACATGTTGAGCTGCAATGCTGCTGGGTGATGGATGTCTTCATGATGTATCACAGTTTAACCTCCACATTGCAAGGTTTGCAAAGAATTCGATGGTCATTGGTTCAATTGATGTTTCTTTGGCATGTTTCTCCTTGCTTGTATGTTGGAAGGCTTTGAGAGGCTCATTTGTTTGTGAAAGGTGCATGTTCATCAGTTTGCCCGTCCATGAGCACATGTTGCATGTTTTATTATCCATCTATCTGCAAACACATCTTTGCATGATCATCCATTCACGAGAACATCCCTTCACATGCATCACTAGTTCATCCATTAGTGAACCTCTCCTTCTACATGTGCTCCCTTGATTCATCTCATTCATCGTCATGCCATGTTGGTTGGTGTAACTATACTTGCAGTCACTCATGACGAGACGACATCAACTCAAAAAATTGTCTAGTCTACAATGACACATGATCATTTGGGATGCAGGTGACTAGGAGAGGTAGCAAGGTTGCGAGGCAGGATGATGGCTCCAGGCACTGCTCATGAAAACTGTGTAAGAGTCACTGTGTGATGAAGATGGGTAATCCAAGTCGATAGTGACTGTTAGTGAGGTCTGGCTCGGCTGGAAGGAAAAACTGCACAAATTTTGGGAGGGAAAATATGGGCTACAGGAAGAAAAGGCAGACAAAATTTGGGTAGCAAGGGCTTGAGAGAAAAATTTGCACAATTTTCTAGAGGAAGAGGATGGGTTGCATGGAGGATGAATAGGAAGAAATTGTGCAGTTTCTTGTATGAACTGGCTGGGAGCCTGGTAGCCAAAATTGTGCAATTCCTTGAGGGAATTGGCAGCTGGCTACTGGGTCATTGGCATTAGAAATTGCACAATTTCCAAGGGTGACAGGCAGTCAGATGGTGGGTTC
This sequence comes from Pinus taeda, assembly GCA_000404065.3. Lineage (NCBI taxonomy): Eukaryota > Viridiplantae > Streptophyta > Pinopsida > Pinales > Pinaceae > Pinus > Pinus taeda. Next base: position 35,138 of record APFE030453197.1, on the reverse strand, counting down.
TTGGAAATAGAAACTACACAATTCCAGGAGGGAGCTATTAGTCTGCTATTGGGAGCTACTGGCGAGGGAAACTGAACTGAGGTTGGGAGGCCAACTTTCTTATCACCTCTACGCAATTTCTGAGCTGAGTGGACTATTGGGAAGTAGAAGGCATGCTCATGAAAACTATGCAATTTTCTAGATGAGCAGTGGGTCGACTGTCTGAAGGATTGACTCGGAAAGCTATGAAATTTTCTGGGGAGACAGCGATGAGCACTAGGTGACTTTCCGACCTATCTGTGCAATTTACTTAGTCAACAGAGTGGGAAAGGTCAACAGCCTCTATACAATTTTCGAGGGGAGTTAGTCCTAGGGTGGCTGTCAGGTCCAACTCTCTGGTTGGCCAGCATGGAAGTTAATTGGATCGCTCGCGAGCAACGCAACTTGAAAAGACTTTCTTGGTGCTTGAGCGCTGTTCTCAGTGATAGTCGATCGAGTCGATGGCGGGTTGGCGGTACCGCTATCAGAGGGAAGATTGGTCATCATAACTTAGTAAATTGACTATGTATGTGAATGCATGAGAGATCCAAATGTGATCTTAGAAAGGCACACCAACATGACTTGACGACGCAATGACTCAAATCAACCAGACACACATCTTTGACATGACTCACCAACGTTGCAAGCAACAAGGGTGACACTTGTGATTGATCATTGATAAACTGTGATGACGTTTGGGTGAGGGTGGATGTGGCTTTGTGTGTGAGCACAACAGATGGTTTCATAGTGAACACAACAAGTACACACGAAGCGAAGACTTTGAGAATAACCAGAACAATGGTTGAAAGCATGACTTTGACATCAACACGCAAGACTTGGTGAAATTAAAAAGCAAGGAAAATGCTAAGACTCACACGAGCTCATGGAGTTCACCTGAGTGTGTGGAGTCATCAAGTGAAACTCTCAAGGGAGGCTCTGAAATTGGGTGTAGGAAAAAATTTTGGAGGGTGGTTGTAGCTGCTACAACACAACACTTGGCGATACAACTCTATCTTCTCTATTTTGATTCATTGCTAGCATAGGGCCTTGGTATTTAGGCAGGTATTGAATAATTATGCACATTACATTTCCTTCCCCACTTACCCCATGGAGTTCACCTATTGCCAACTCAGTCAAACACAACCAAAATTTCAGCTTGATCACAATGTTTCGAATCTGGGAAGGGTAGTTTAGCTCTCGAGTTGAAGATTTTTAGAGCATGATTTTTCATTGATGATGTTTATCCATAGCTAGCAGTCCTAGAGAGGTCCTCGACAGAGTCACACAAGAACACACACATTTCTCCACTTCCAGCGAGCCTGGTCAGTACCCCGACGAAGTTGCATGCTTCACCTCTCTGCGCAGGAAGCCTTTCTCTTCTTTCTCCTTCGTATTTTTCAAGATGATTGTGCATAGACAGTTATTTATTTTTGTGGCAAAAGAGAGATCCTAACTTATTGATAGAAGAAGAGGTTGTTCCTTCAAAGAAACATGTAATACCTCTGACATATTTTTTCTTATTTAGATTTTCCCCTTCTTTGTTTCTACTAGTTGGATGAGATTGAAAACACAGAGCAGAAGGCCAAGTACAGGCATGGGGATTCCCACCATGGACACATGTTCATGGTTGGACCACAATTTCCCTTGCAGAAGTTTCATATTTTTCATCAAGACTTCATCGATCGAATGTTACAACCAAGCATAGAGAAGACGAACAAATATTGGCCAAGTGCTACAGTGTCACAAGTTTCTTCAAATTTCAACCACATACTCTATTCAAAAGCTAGAATGTAGTAGTTGGCAACACTTATTTATGGAAACAAAAATAGAAATATATACAAACAAAACGAACGTGAACAAAAATAGTAAACATAATAAACAAAGTAATAACAAAGGTAGTAAGAAAAGAAAACTATGTACATGGCACGGGCGTGGCCCAACCTACTAGAAGTAATGCTTGAGGTCTTGCCTGCTAACATAAAGGTTTTCAATACTCCCTTCAAGTGATTGCAAATGATACATCTGTGGGCCAAGCTTCTCGTGGACTATTTTAAGTCCAATAGGCTCTACTATCAGAACCTGGTGGTTTCCAAAACACCTGTAATGAAGATGACATCACTACTTCATGTACTGTGTGCAACACAAGCTCGGATGATGGAGCAAGGTAGTTGTTCTTGTTCCAGGAGAGGTTCAAGTTCCTAAAATCAATGCATCAATTTATTTTACTAGATTTCTTACGTGTGGAAGTTAAATCAGAAACCCAAGTATGATGATGAATTTTACAAGTAAGCCAATCATCCAAAATCTCAGTCAATTTTTCCTATATAAGGAGTTGAAATGACATATGTGTTTTACCTGGCCTTTGTTGTAACGGTTTGGCTCCTCCTTTACCTAGAATCCTGTGTTGGATCCCTTGCATGTAGTGTGTACTTAGATCATCATGTGCCCATGTAGACATATCCTGATACTATTCGATCAAGCAGTCAAAGACTTGTCGTTGTTGTGGTGTGTAGTTTGTATCGAGACTGGCTATCTTCAGATTATGATTGGTTCCAAGGTTGCTCTGTTCATTCGTAGTGGTGGGCCTATAGGTTCTGCTATTTCTTGGCCCTTGACATAAGTTCTGCAAATCATATAGCTTGTTGAGGGAAATCACAACGTTGGCGGTGTGGTTGCCTTTATTGCCCTCAACTGCAGTATTCATGGGTTGCTCATGCTTACCTTCATTAGTTTTTATGTCCTTGAAAGCATCAACATTATTCGTGGAGTGTAGTATCATTTTGAGTGTGACCGTGTTGAGGCCAATGGTCTTTTGTAAGTTCAACATGAGTGCTTCATACTTGGCAACATTGTTTGTGCACTCGAAATTCAAGTAGCTTGAAATTGTTCATCTTCTGTTATTTTGGGCAACTGGTGTACACCAGACCCTTGAGCTGTCATGTGTCTTTGACTCGTCAAAACTCGTGGCCCACAATTTGTTTAGACACTAACCATTTGACCTAATTGTACTACTCCTACTACTATTGATTCTACTACTGCTACAATTGGTACAATGAACTGTACAATTTTCATTACCATCAGTTGGGAAAGGAAGGAGTCCCAACTACGTATCTCGTGGGGTTGGAGTTGGCCATGTAGGATAACACTCCAAAATTTTCTCCAGGAGGTAGTTGCCAAACATGAGTTCATTCTCATCGTTAAGGGGAGTGACATTGTGTTTCATATACCTCTCGGATAACACACAAACTTGGTTGCATTTTCCCTTCACAAAAGCCACATGTGAGACTAGTTTGTAGCAAAGTAACCGTCTAGCTTATTGGAAGAGTCTCTGCTAAGTAAAAGACCATTTTCTTCAGTATATCCACAAAAACTATGATGATCCATTGGTGCACCCGACTGTGATGAGATACATAGATGACCATGTCTCACATTTCACCAATGGTTGGTAGCGACATTCAGTCAAGTTGGATTATTCATGTGGATGTTTCACTACATTTCACATTGATCTTCTTTGAAGTGGAGAGTGGCATAAAGTTGGCGGCCATGCCAGAATCAACCAAGAATATGTGAACATTGTAGTTAAAGATTTCAAAGGATAGAAAGAATGGAGGGAAACCTGAGTTTGCTTCTTCCATCTTAAGCGTGTTGAGTACAGTAAAAAGAGGTCCGAGAGGTGTGCTTGCCGCTTTGCTGGTACAGGTTGTGCTGTCCATTCTTGTCTGTCCCAATGCACACAGTAGGATATCTCCCTGGCTTTGGACCTTAACTAACTTGAACAAACTAATGTTTTCTCGAGTTTTCGTCATGTCATCAACAATGTTGTAGTCGACATGTGGTAGACTTAGTGAGGTGACTGGGGTGGAATGGATGTTCATGTTGTCCCACAGAGTGTTTCACAGCTTGCTACTCATGGGTGTACTCCTGTACACCGATGTCTTCCCGGACTTGCTTTGTGTTCTCTTCTTTGGGGTGGCTGGTGGATCAACCTTCCTCATCAGTAGTCTCATCTTCTCTTGCATTTCCCAAAGCGTATGGGGAGACCCTTTAATCCTAATATTGTAATGATCATTTTTATTTTGGCGCTGCTTTTCAGTGTTCATCTTTGAAATTAATTGCGAGCACTAATATGTGTTCACCACATGCCTAAAACTTGATGCTTCATCAGGTGCAACCTCTTGGTCATCATCACTGTCTTCTAGTTGCTCCTGTACATTTCCTTCTACATAGAGTGTATGACTAGAGACAGAGCTAATGACTCACTTCTAGTCTGAACAAGAGTTCTCAGGGTGATGTTCTTCATGGAAAGAACATAAATTAGGATTTTCACATTGCCCGAGTTGGAACACAAGCTTTTGCGAAGTTTTTGAAGCGAACTAGTTGTTGCTTGATGGATTTCTCCATGAGCTACTTTCCTGTCTCTATCTACGCATATGGCTACTTGTAAATGGGTCCATTTTCTATTGTTTGAGCTTAGACACTTCCGTAGTCAAGTTCTTGACAAGGCTATTGAGGGTCTCAATATCGGTTGCTTCCTTGTCTCTACCCTTTCTTGCCATTACTTGGGGCTTCTTACCCACATCCTTCGAGTCCTTCACCAATTCTTCATCTTTGATGGCTTCGATTGCGTGTAGGTCTTTGTCAAAAGCAATAGCCTCTTCTCAAATTTCCAATAGTGTTTGTTTCAAAGCTGCTTGGCGAACTACACAATGTTGGTTGGTAGTGTGGATGTGTAGTAATCAATGGTGATGGAGTCATGGGGTTTAGTGTCTGCTGCAAACTTGTTCAATATGTGAGTAAACCTCTGATTGAAGTCTTTTACTTTTTCCTTTCCCTCCATCTTGAGGCTTCCCAATTCTTTGAGTAGCGTGGATGGGGTCTTTTCATCAACAAACTATTCAAGGACCATGCATTTGAATGGACCCCAGTTCTTTATATATTTTGGTGGAAGGTTGTGATACCATGCAACTATGTGATCGTCCTAGTTACATGGGAACAATCTACATGCTACATCGTCATAACGTACCTCAAGGGTCTATAGTTGTAGGTAGAAGTTGTCTAAGTGGTCTTTTGCCTTCACCACACTGTCAGGGTTGAACTTGATGTTCATTCCCTCTGTTCGCTTCAGCATCTTGTGCAAAAAAATAGGAGAGCTAATGGTCCCTTAGTCATCCATTCAAGGTTTGGGTTAGCCATCTCTTCTTAGTCTTCTTCCTCCTCCTCTCCTTCAGAGTTTGATAGTTCCGGCTCTGGGTCTGTTGGTTTGCCTCCTCCTCTGCCTCCTCTGATGCCTTCCCCTTCGCCCCCTATACCGAAGTTTGATCCCAAGATCACAAGAGTGTCTTGTTCGCCTAGCTGGAAGACCGAAGGTTCCTCTTCGTCATCAATAGATTCTTCGAGACGTTCAAGAGTGGAAAGGATTGCTTCTTCCACCGACAATAAAATAACTCCTTTGGGAGTGGATTTTGGCTTCCTTGATGCGTATGGAAGATGTTGTATATCCGGGATCAGTCTAACTACTTTCATGAAATGGTGAGTGGTGGGACAGACGAAGGGAAGGTGTTGATATAGAATCTTGTGTTCAATCCTAGGAGGTGAGGAGTAACCAACTATAGAGTCACGTGTAGGTGAGAGGGACTGCAAGTTACTCCCTTGATTAAATGGTTGATGAATGAGCATGAGACGATGTTCAACCATATACAACTCGCTGCCCTCCTTCTAGTGCCAGAAATTTTGATGGTGCTAGACCTGCCAACATTAAGGGGATCACCTCGGTATGAAGTCCCAATTAGAACTCACACCATTTTGTGTGGGCGTCCCATCTGGTGTGATGGATCAGTTGACATTATATTAAGGATTTACCTCAACTCTTACTTATCAGCATAGGAGAGTGGTCTGCTTTATCTTCGAGAAGTAATGTTTGCATGCTTGGTAACTGCTAGTGTGCTTGTGTCAATTGTTCTTTCACTGTGGAGGGAGAGGGTGGGAGTGAGTCTCAAGTGGGTTGGGATGAAGTCCCAAATCAGCTAGGAACACACAACACAAAAGGATGTGCAAATCTTCCAGAGGAGCAGTCCACACCGATGCGGTAGTCACAACACACAACGTAAGATAACATGTACAACACTCAACAAATTATTCTACATGAGTGCAACGATTGTTACAACGTGTTTTATGTGAAAGTTCTGTTTGATGTCCGGCGAGATATCCACCACGGGTGATACAACGTTAACAACATATACAACACATTTTCATTAACATATTATGCATTACAATATGTGAAATAAGTTCAAGTCTTCAAGACAGGTGAAAGCAACATGCATTACAAGTTTTCAAGATTAGCCTTACAACAGTTACAACACGTGTGAAAATGTTCTGGTCTGTTAGCAGGCTTCTGAATTAAGAGAAAGTTCCAAGACACATCATTACACCATACATCACTAACCTCGAGCGTGGGGCATTGGAGCCACTACTTACTCATCAAATAAAATATTACACACTCTCCTGGCTATGTGGGAGGAGCTGAGGTGAAAAATTTCTTTGCATGTACAAATGAGGAGGTATTTATAGCCAAGGGTGAAACAAACCCTTCTGGCCATTCGACTACCCTCATGACTATTTGACTTCCATGACCTTTCGACTTTACATGACTCTTTGTACAAAAAATGGGTCTCTTGGACTTCCACGTTACATTACATTGATTTGACAGCATGGACCACAGTGGAGATGTGGAAAACATGACTCATAACGTGACTCAACATGATAGTGTTAGCACATTTGTGCTGCAACTAGAGTGGATGTCGAGCTACAACGTTGTTGGGTGATGGATGTCTTCATGGTGTATCATAGCTTCAACTCCACATGGAAAAGCGAGCGGAGTCTTCGATGGTTTTTGGTTCGCTTAATGTTTCTTTGGCACATTGCTCCTTGCTTGAATGTTGGAAGGCTTTGACATGCTCATCTATTCGTGAAAGGTGAATGTTCATCCGTTTGTCTCTCACTCAGCACATCTTGCATATTTTCTCGTCTGTTCATCCACAAACACATCTTTTCATGATCATCCATTCGTGAGCACATCTCTTTGCATGCATCGTTCGTTCGTCCGTTGGTGAACCTCTCCTTCTGGATGTGCTCACTTCATTCATCCCATTTGTCATCACACCATGTTGGTTGGTGTACTTGTACCTGCTATCACTCATGATGACATAACATCAAATCCAAAAAGCTCCTAGTCTACAATGACATATGATCATTTGGGATGCAGGTGACTGGGAGAGGCAGCAAGGTTGCGAGGTAGGATGATGACTTCGGGCACTGCTGATGAAAATTGCGCAAGAGTCATTGTGTGATGAAGATGGGAAATCCAAGTCAACAGTGACCGTCCGGGAGGTCTAGCTCAGTTGGAAGGAAAAACTGCACAAATTTTGGGAGGGAGAATCTAGGTGGTAGGAAGGCAAGGTAGATAGAATATGTGCATTTTTGGAATGAGTGGGTAGCAAGGGATTGACAATAAAATTTGCACAATTTTCTGGAGGAACAAGTAGGGCTATAAGGAGGATCAGCACACAGAAATTGCGTATTTTTTTTGAGGAACTGGCTAGGAGCATGGCAGCCAAAACTACACAATTCCTGGGGGGAACTGGTAGCTGGCTACTAGGTCACTAGTAGCAGAAAATCCATAATTCCGAAATGGGATACGTAGTCGGCTGCTGGGTGGTTGGCAGCAGAAACTATGCAGTTCTTGGAGGGAACTGGCAGTCTGCTGCTGGCGAGTGAAATTTCACTGAGGCTGGGAGGTTGGCCTACTAATCATCTATGCGCAGTTTATGAGTTGAGAAGACTACTCAATAGCAGAAGGCCTACTCATGAAAAATGAGCGATTTTCTAGATGAGGAGTGAGTCGACTATTGGGAGGACTGGCTAGGAAAGATGCGCAATTTTTTGGGGAGATAAGGATCGGCAATGGGTGACTATCCGACCTATCTGTGCAATTTCTTCGGTTAGAAAAGTGGGAAAGGTTAGCAACCTCTATGCAAATTTTGAGGGGAGTCAGTCTTGGGGTGGCTGCTAGGTCCGACTCTCTGGGTGGCTAGCATGGAAGTTCATTGGATCACTCGTGAGCAGCGTAACTTGAAAAGACTTGCTTGGTGCTTCTATGTTGTTATGGGTGATAGTCGATCGAGTGGATGGTGGGGTGATGGTCCAACTGTTAGAGGGAATTCCAGTCATCAGAACTGAGCAAATTGACTAAGTGCGCGAATGTGTGAAAGATGCAAATGTGATGTTACAAACACAGACCAACATGACTTGACGACGTGATGACACAAACCAACCAGACACACATCTTTGACATTACTCACTGACGGTGCAAGGAAAGAGTGTGACACTCTAGATTGGTCGTTGATCAACGGTGACACACTTGTGCGATAGTGGATGTGACTCCGTGTGTGAACACGACAGATTATTTCATAGCGAACAAAATAAGTACACATGAAGAAAATACTTTGAGCATAATGAGAACAATGGTTGCAAGCATGAATTTAACATCAACATGCAATACTTGGTGAAATGAATAAGAGAGGGAAATGCTAAGACTTACATGAGCTCACGGAGTGAACCTGAGTGTGTGTAGTCATCAAGTGAAACTCTCAAGGGAGGCTCTGAAATTGGGTGCAGGCCAAAATTTTGGAGGGTGGTTGTAGCCGCTACAACACAACATCAGCGTAGTTTTTCCTGCTAGCAACTCCTAGGAGCTGACTACTAGTTCCCTCCAGAATTGCGCAGTTTCTCTTGCCAAGCTCCAACAGTTGACTACCAATTCCCTCTAGGAATTGCATAGTTCCTGTTGTGAAGGTCCGAATAGCTATCAGCTAGTTCCCTCCAGGAATTGTGCAGTTTTTTTGGCCAAGGTCCTAGCAACTAGTTGATAGTTCCCTCCAGGAATTGTGCAGTTTTGATTCTCAGGGTCCTGCTGCACGATCCTTCCAAAAATTGCACAAATTTTGTCTACCCAACCTTCCTTCTTCCTGGACTACTCCTCCCAAAAATTGTGCAGTTTTTTCCTCCAACTTAGCCAGACCCCGTAGACAATCACTATTGATCTAGATTGCCCGTCTCCATCTCACAATGACTTCTATGAGGTTTTCGCTAGCAGTTTCCGAAGCCTCCATCTAAGCTCAAAGCTTGCAACCTTGTCTTCTCTCCTGGTAACCTTCATTTGAAACGATCATGCATCATGTTAAACTAGGAGGTTTATGGAATTGGTGTCATCTCATCATGAGTGACTATAAATATAGGCACACAAACAAACATTGTGCGATGACGGATGGGATGAACAAAGGGAGCACATGCATAAGGACATGTTCACCAATGGATGAACAAATGATGCATTCAAAGAGAAGTGCTCAAAAACGTATGATCATGAAAATATTTGTTCATAGATGAACGGATGGATGAACATGGGAGGATGTGTTCGCACACGGACGAACAGATGGATGAACATGCACTCTTCGAGAACAGATGAACCTGCCAAACATGACAACATAAAAACAAGGAGGAACATGTGAATGAAACATCAAGCAAACCCGACGACCATCGAAGACTCTTTGCACTTTTCCATGTGGAGGTGAAGCTGTGACACACTATGAGGACATCCGTCACCTAGCAACATTGAAACTCGACATGCACACCAACAATAGCATGATTGTACCAACACTATCATGTCGAGTCCTATCATGAGTCATGTCATCCACATCTCTATTTTTCCATACTACCAATCAATGTAATGTAACATGGAAGTCCAAGAGACCCACTTTTCATATGAAGGGTCATGTAAAGTTGAAGGGTCATGGAAGTCAAATAGTCATGAGGGAAGTTGAACGACCCAAAGGGGTCAGTTTCACCCTTGGCTATAAATACTCCCTCATTTGTAAATGCAAAAGAATTTTCACCTAAGCTCCTCCCACATAGCCTTGAGAGTCTATAATATTTTCTTTGAGGAGTGAGTAGTGGCTCCAATTCCCCACCCAAGGGGTAAGTGATGTATGGTGTAATGATGTGTCTTTCAACTTTCCCTTAATTCAGAAGCTTGCTAACAGGCTAGCACATTTTCACACATGTGTTGTAACGGTTGTAAGAGTAATCTTGAACACTTGTAATTCGTGTTGCTTTAACATGTGTTTAACACTTGAACTCATTCGATTGTTGTAATGCATATATATTAATGAAAATGTGTTGTATGAATTGTTAATGTTTTCTTGCCCATCTTGGTTACCTCCCCGGACACCAGCCATACCTTTCACATAAACTTTCTATAGTGATTGTCGCACTCACATGGACTCCTCCGCTGTGTGTTGTACGTGCTATATTTCCTTGTATGTTGTGACTGCTGCATCCATGTCGACTACTCCTCTAGAAGTTGTGCACGTCCTGTTGTGTTGTGTGGTCCTAACAAAGTTGGGGCTTCCTCCCATCTCACTTGGGTCTCAATCCCACCCTCTACTTCTATAGTGAAAGAATCATTGACAAAAGTAACACTAGCAATCACCAGGCACGCGAACCTCTCTACTTGAAGGAAAAGAAGACCACTCTCCTATGTTAACAAGCAAGATCTAAGGAAAATATTTAAGATAATGGAAACCTAGCCATCATACCGGATGGGACTCCCACACCAAATGGTGTGAGGTCTAGTTGGGAGTTCATACCGGGGTGATCCCCTGAATGTTGGTAGGTCCAACACCGTAAAGAAAAAGCAAGATTTTCCAATGATGTTTCTGAATATTACAATAGGCAAAGGAGAGATTTGAAGGTGTGGAAATTTATAGCCATCATTGTTGCCTTCAACATCCTTTCCATGAATGAAAAAAAATAGCAACTTGTCCACCCTGTTCTCTACATCGGCATGGATTTTAAACACCAATGACCATTGATCACTGAAGGCATCTTCTAACCCCTTACGAATATCCATGTTTTAAACATGTTACGCATGATTGTCTACACGTTTTATCCATAATCCCCCACAACAATTCATACGATTTGAGAGAATAATGTGAAAAGAGAAGAACGATAGCTATATTGCGTTATCCAAACTTAAAACGGTTGAACCTAGTATTAGAACAACTCTTAAACATTCCTACTCCTCTAACTATCTATGGATTCATATCCAATCCTTTCCACAAAAAGTGATGATAGTCATTGTAAAACAATGAGTTGTTATTTCGCTCATGCACACAACTGTATTGTTTCCTTGTACTTCGTCCACCTAACATGTATACGAAACAAGTCAATATCTTCCATAGTCTTCAAAATATGATTGAAGTCATGACTTCAATAATATTTTTAATATTCTTTACCTATAACGATGTTCGCCAAACTCAATAGTGAAATATGATTTCCCTAGTAGGGTTCCAATAAGGTTTTGGTTTCCTTCGAGTGTCGATGGTTATCAATAAAGTAGTGTTAATTAATTTTCCCTTATAGTTACAACTTTTGTTTCTTACGCTTTACTAGCGTCAAACAAAGTGATTTTTGACCCATTATAACTAACTTATATGCCAATAAACCATTATTATTGTCAACCCTTAAATCAGTTTTGTATGGTAAACAATTATTAACCTTGCATGTATGATCAGCAGTTTTCATGAACCGGTTTTTTTATTTTTTAGCTTCTTACTTTCGATTGACTAGAAATATTGTATAGCTTATATAGGAAAAATGGTGAATTTTATTTAGTTCTTAATCCCCATTCCTTTATCTAAATTTTTTTAATACATTAAAGAATCCAAATTTAACACCTATACCTGGACCCTTTAGTAAACATTGTGGTAGTGAGATATGCTATGGAGGTGTATTGGCCCATAGGCCACAAGGTTTGAATCGAAGCTTCGATACCATTTGTAACGAACCTCCTGAGCCTACCCTGGAAATTACATAATAGGGCTCCCATTCTGGTGAATTTTTTTCTTTATTTATCATTAGGATTCAACCCTTGCCAAGGGTATATTTATTCCATCATTATATCATCATTATTATTTATAAAAAAGACTCCATAGTCATTATCAATTTGACTATAGAGCAGTTCTGATGTGGACTTTTAAGTCTATCTATAAGGCTTATGTGTCAGATCAATATTAAGCATGATTTAGTTGTAGGAAAGGACTAACCATAGCATGCAACCATAATAATTCCTTGATTAATCCACCTAAAATTAATTGGCATTAATTTAACTCTATTGTAGCTATCATGGCCATACATCATGATTATAGTCTTTCTTTCATCATGCATAACAAATTATTTTAGCATAAGTAGATACAAGTCTTTGAAAAAGCATGGTATGGATAATCTATTTCTCATATCATACACTTATAGATATTACAACTATTCCGCAAGCATAAACATTTTCTAGGCTATGAAACAATACTAGAGATATCATTTCATTATAGGCATACTAGGTACCTTTGTCAACTTGGTGATATTCAAGTTAAATTCACCGAATATCTACATTCAAGTTAGATTCAGTGGATATGTTACAGACCCATATATGCATAACTAAAATGGCACACCATCAATTCCTTATGCACCCTGCAACAGAATCTAACTTCATATGCATGACATAGATCATGGTGAACCCTTGACAATACTATGGAAGACATTCCTCCATAATTGTTCCACATGCATGAACATCTGCAAAACACTAGAGCATGATATCCTTCCTTATTCAATGTAAAGATAATCATAATAACATTGACATGCATATGATATCACACGACAATCACATGCATTATTTAATTCATTATTTCCATAAGAGAGGTAATTAATAAATCCATATAACTAAATTGTATGATTTAACATCGTAATAAGTAAGGATTAACATGAAACACATACCATGCAAGTGAATCTCATCAGAATGGAGGAAAAACACTAGTAAATATACTAATACATAAGCATCTCATGTAAATTATTCAGGCATTCTCCTTGCGGACAAACTTAAGCAATCTTCTCATAGATAACTCGAACTATAATAGAGAGAGAGAGTAAGAAATTAACATAGAAAACATCCATGCAAGAGTATTCAACCAAGAAATAAAATAACATCACTTGGTGAGCGAATCACCACCACCCAACCATGAATCACCTCTGATTCCTCCCGGGTCAAGGTTCTTGCCATGGATCAACTTCCTCCAATTGATCTACACAATAGGTATTTAATACCCTCTTTCATGATATAGTTTCCATTAGTGGCATCCCGCTTTTATGGATTTTTCCATTTGCCTAGGTCTTTCTTGGGAAATCTCGCCTTTATCTCCCGTGAAGCTTTTCCTCATAAAAGCTTGCCTTTATCTCCCACAAAGCCTTTATGTTTTTTTCCTTGATTGATATTTATCTCCAATCAATCCAAGCTTGTCTAGAATCACATCTAGAAGCTTTATCATGAAATATTTATCCTTATCCCATTCCTCAATGGGATTTGGCAAGAATCTCTTCTCTTCGTGTCTTGCTTTTCCAAGTGATCTATTTATTAATTTATTTAATAACATATTTGCTTTACATATTAGATATAACACCTATCTTTTCTTAGCTTAGATGTACATAGTCTAAACACACAAGGGAGAGGTGTTACACTCAGATACTATGACATGAACTGTTTCTAGAATTCCTACCATGAAATTGTCTTCTCTTCTAACAGCTGCACACTTTTTAGCTCTTCCCTCTACATGATAGCTTTACCATGTAGCTGATAGATAGATTTACATGGAAATACCTAATCATGTTCAACAACCATGCCTCTATATGCTCTTCCCTTTCACCATCAAAGGTAGGGGGTTTGATCTTCCTAAACTGCCCATGTAACTCCATATTCTTCTTTCCTTTATGTGTTTTCGAAGAATTACGAATTGATTCATTTCCACTTTCAGAGTTTTTATATTTTGTCCCACTCTTCTTTCTTTTTAATCCACTGATCTCTACACTTTTTTGGCTATATTTCTAGATCCACTCTCTGATCAAATTTTCCTATTCCTCACTAGCTTTTAATAACCACTCATTACTACCCTAAAGTTGTCCTAATTCTTGTTGCATATTTCTTACTATATCCACAAACTGAGAAGGTATTGAGGTGATACCTCCCCCCATATCATACAAATCCTCCCGGCTAGTAATAGATGTAGGAGAGTTCTCCATCGTTATACAATAATTTGCTTCAATTTCGTACCCTACGAAACAATCCAATTAACATCAATATGTTACATTTACTTCCATTACTGCTTATTCTATAACTATGGTGGTTCCTTTTTCTTAAGCCTAGTGTGGTAGTTGGTGATCTCATACCATTTGGAATATACCTATCTTATAAATCGCACTCCATTATACCCGAATGCAAAAGCTCAACATTCCATATGGTTCACCCATTATTTAGTATTATTAATTTTCTTTTTCTTTTTAACAAAATGGCATGAATATATGTTTGTATCTAACATGGTGCTGATGGTTATCCTTATATTTTTTTACTTGTTTTGAAATTTAAGGCTTTCTCTACTTATTGCACAGACCAACCTTATGTTTGATATATCCCTACATAACTAAGTGTCGTTATAGTTCTCTACATGTCACATATAACTTCCTCTCAATATATGGATTTTAATTTGTTCAAAGCCCCTAGTTATATGATCACTCTTGTTTCAAGTTTAATAATCACAACTCAACCATTGGTTCCCAATGTTAAATGTGCATGTTAATGGTCATTCATCGGTGGAGTTACTTCATATGGAAATAGGTTAAAACCCTCACCTCGATGAAACTCTCACTCTGCATTCCAACTGTTCTCCAATTTCACGACACCTCCGACTGGATTGCTCCACGTGTCATGGCCATGTGAACAAGGTATGGTGCCACTTGGCCGTCACTGTGGCTGAGACTATGGGACTTAAATGGTCTAGGTCTCTTCTCTCTCATCCATGACATAAGAAATTTCATCCAACCATAGCACTTTCTTAGTTTGCCCTCAATTAGTTTGGTTTTTTATTGTTCCAGTAGCACCGTGAACACTACAACCATACCATGTGTCTTCACCTGCTACCCCCATGTTATGTGTATGTTGTCCCCACCTTTTATTGCAGAGTACCCCTATTGCGCTAGGCCTTGCCATGACTTTGGGTTGGTTTAGTATCAAGGTGGTTTTTTTGGCCCCTAATTTATGCATTTTTGAGAATATCAATGATAAGATTATGGTTGGAAACATTGGACGCTCATCGTACCAACTTCACTTGCCCACATAATCTTAGTTCTTGTTTCCTTCTTGGAATTTCAAGCTATTGGATTAATCCCTTTAATTTCAGCATGATTTTAATCTCCCCTTACATTTTTTTTCTTCCACAGGAATTGACTAAGGGTTTCTACAAGGCTGGACTTGAACTCAAATGATGATCATATAGCCTCTTGTGTCACAGATGATCTTTTTCCCCTGTAATCATGGTTCGCTTGTTAAATAATTTCTTGTGCTCATTTACATTAACACATTTCATGTTCGGTTTTGATGTGAACGTTCGACTGCCCGGATGAGGCTCTACTCTATGACCCATACATAGGTACTACCTCCTCTCTTCATGCATGGGGTTGCATTTCTTTAATTCCATTTGAATTTTTTACTATTCTCTAATTTTGACTATTCTTGTGGCTTACTATTACAGGTATACTCACACGATTCTTCTTTAGACATGTACTTGGGTTTCCATGGCATGAGAAGTACTAATTTGGTGCCCCATTACTTCCAGGTCAGTTACTTTGCATGGCCCCCTCCTTCCAAGACCCCCTTACCACAGTGGATGGGTTGAGGAAACTCTAGGGTTTCCTAGACTAGTTTTAATGTTTTCTGTTCTATAACTCTCGACTATGTGTCCAGTCATTGATATTAAAGGGGTTTTCTTCGATTTAAGGTTAATGATCCAAGTGCTCTCTGGACTCTCATTTTATATAATGTACTTCAATTCCTATCATAACTTGAATCCCTTTTCAAGTTTTTTATTTTCCTTTTTGTCTGTGGAAATATTTATATGTGTCACATTTAGTACCACTGGCACTGTGACAATCTCCACTAATGGAGAAATTACCATATCAAAAGTTTCATTAATTATTGCATCTATGTTTGTAATTACAAATCCATCTAAGGTACACTTTGCTTTTTGTGTTATGATTTGGAATCATTATATGTTTCTCCTATGATTACAAATAAGGGATAGTAATGTTATTATAGACATTTTTGGGCACTTCAACCCCAATCATAAATTTCCATAAACTGAGGGCTCCTAAGTCCCTAAAAGTGTTGCTTCACTGCCTAAAGGAACAAGGTTAGCTGATTACATCATCTCCCAGAAGTTCTCCACTGAAAACTGCTCATAAATGGTCAAAATTGGACCATACTGAAAGCCTAGTGTAGAGAGTGTGATGCATATCACCTTCCCAGTGTACAAGGTGTGATGCATACTGAATTGCTCCTCTGTAAGGTGTGATGTTCGGGAATGGAAAAATCGCAGGGAAAAAATGTGAGGTGGAAGATCATGGAATCTTCTAGAAGCTTCCCCTCTGACACTTGCCTCTCTATTTTCGACCAAGGATGAGTAAGAGATCATCGTTCTCCAAGTGGAAGCAGGAACTATCAGAGAGAAGACACTAATCAAGACCCCAGAAGATGACTCACCTCCATATAATCATCTATATATGGATCCCTCATCACAGAGAGCCAGAGGCTGGAATTTTGTATCTTATAGAGAAGTGTTGTTGGTTTTCTGGTGTATATTCATAGTGTTTGGTGATCTAAGCTTTGCTTGAGGTGAAGAAGGGCTTTCTAGTTGGAGTATGATGCTGGGTTAGAACATATGGTTGTAATCCTCTTGCTACTTTTCATCTTAATAAAGCTATTCTAGTTTTCCTCCATATTCTTGTGTACTTGTTTATATATGCATTTTTATGGTTAACACACATCCGGTCCTGTGTTATTTATGAATATAGATATTTTTTTCTTCGATAGTAGTATGTTGTTGTGATTCCACAGGTGCTCTTTGAAGCCAGGCAGACGAAGAAGAAGCGATGAAGCTCTATCAAGAAGGAGATGAAATCAAGCGCAAGACTAAGGTTGGTCTTCTTGGTTCTCCTCTTGTCTATTTACATAAAGGAAAATGAAAGTAGAATTTACTTGTTTGTTTCTAAGATAGCCACCATCTTAGTGGGAATAACAGCATCCGTGTGGACACTATTCTCGGTAACAAATGTATAGGGGTCTTGGATTGGTTTGGACAATGATGATAAGTCTATATCTTGTTTTGAATTGATTACAAGTATTAGCTTCTAATTTTTTTGGAAAATTATGATAAGGATGTATTTTGTTCTCAATTTGCTAATCTAAAATGAATACTCATTTTCGTTACGTTTTAAAGTTGAAGGTTGAATCAGCCTGAATTGTAATTCCAGCTTCTTAATTACATTTCCTTTATGTGTATGTGAGTATGTCATGATCTCTTGTTAGTTAATTAGTGTAATTGTTCTCCCTTTTTATATATGCTAGATATTTATCATAAGCATAACTGATGCTCTCTATCTCTAATCAGAATTGTGCTTCGGATTATCACTGAGTTTTCCTTCTCTTTTACACTATTGTCGGTTATTACAGCCCCATGTTAAGTTTATAATTTTAATCCATATTTGGTTCTATATTAATATATGTTTTAAACAAGAATTGTATTTTTGTGTATGTGAATATGGTGGTGCATGTTATTCTAGAGTAATTTCTACTTTAAGTTCATATGATCCTGGCTTGAGTTTCCAGAGTCGAGCAACATCCTTATTGAGTATACTAATTCCTTTCATTCCCAACCCTCACATTCCTTATAGCGTCGTTCTTGTATACACTCAACAATATACTATGCCCAAATATTCACCATCAACAAATTAAAGTTATGATGCTATAAGATCTAAAATTAGTATCGATAATTTCTACCCCATTTAATCGACATTCCCTAACTATACTTAATCTCTAGCCCAAGAATAGAATTAATATACAACTTGTGAATAGGATTTGGTGCCCTAAGAATTAACACTACCCTGTGAGGAGAAAGGTGGTCAATAACTTGATACTTTTTATATCAACCTTCCTAGCTTACGATAATTTTTTGTAATAAACATACCACATCTTATTGCCTATAAATATTTGTTTAGGATGCAATAGTATGATATTTGATATCCTTGGACAGAATTTAGGTTACTAGTTACAAGATCATTCTCTTGAGGCCAACAAATCAATTTGTGTCAGTGTCACTTAACCTCTCAATCTAACCTTTTCCGCCCACACAGTTGTTGTTGTTGAGACTTACTACCACTCTGCATGTCAGTTTGATCCTAGCCTTACCCCCGGAATCCAATGGTAGGCGAATCACTACCCTGATATCTCCCTACCATTGTTGTAGTACTCCTACATGCAATAAATGTTATATTCCCCTAACAAAAACAATAAAGATGCTCCCATAGAGAGCATCATAGTTAAATTCTCATAGCAATGATTTATCTTCTTCAAAATAAAAAATACCATTACGGAAAACATCCACATACAAGGGTTAACAATAAAATCAAACTATATGGAAATTATAATTAAATCAAATCATAGTTCGACTAACAACAATAGTCATAATCTCTAATACAACAATTAACAAATGAAATCTAACAACACAATAAATTTAATTAACTCAAATAGTGTGAGTCACACCAATAATCAAAATATCTAACCTGCAATTTAGTGCGGAACTTGTTCTCAAGACAACACTCAACCACCCAAACATGGACGAACCTTTGATCCCCCCAAGCTAATATGGTCTTACCAGGAATTAGCAATCCCCTCTCATGCCCATAACGTTTTTTTAAGCTTATTTTCTAGAATATTTCCTTTGCAGCATCCCACCTTTCAAGGATATACTCCCCCTTCAGCCTAGGATTTCTTTTATTTTTCCTCATAAAGCCTTATTTTCTCTCCCATAGTGATTTTCTCACAACTTAGTATATTTCTTTAAAGAATAAATCTGTTCCAATTCATTGGTATTTCTATTTGGAAAACATCTTTTACTCCAATGTTTATTTCCAGACAATTTCTATCTTTATTCATCAAATTTATTTATTTGAATAACATCAAGTTTTCCTTCATAATTAGTTCATTGTAGTTCAATAACCAAAATACCCACAATAGAAAATACAAAATAAATAAAAAAATTCACAACAGTGGAGGGGTATTACAAGATGGGAGGGACAATGAGTGTATCACTCCCCTATCCCAACACAGAGGATTTCTCTGACATGCATAGCTATTGAAAGATATAGCGAGTGCATGAAAATATATTTTTATGATGTGAACAGAAATTTAATGTGGAAAGATAAATATCTAGCAAAATAATTTAGCATCCCAATATAATGGGGTGCTTTTTAATGTGCCCAATGTAGGTTTTAACCCTGTACAAAAATTACCTGCATACGAATTCTTAATCACAGAAAAATAAAAAAGGCGAGAGCATAACACATAAAAACACACATGCACAGAGATTTTCCCCTGGATCCCAAAACCGGGGCTACTAGCTTGATTTTTCATTATTTTCCTTTCAATGTTACAATACATATTTATACATGTTGAAGCATCAAATACCATGGACCGAAAACCATCGCGTCCAATACCATGGACCAAAAAACCATCACATCCGATACCATGGATCGAAAACCATTGCGTCCAAAAAACATGTGCGAAGATCATGCACAAAACCATAGGTGGGTCCGCCCAACCTAACATAGGGTCCAAAACCAAAATTTTCTGGGGCGCTACCTCGGACCCCATAAAGTGGGGTTACAGGTACCCCTCAAACCCCCTATTAACTATGTGGAAAGAATATAACACAACCCAACATCCAAGTGTGGTTGTAAACCTATTAATAAAATAAAAAATAAAATTAGAGACATGCGGCACATAGAGTAGAATCATCTTGAATGAGGAGAATCATAATAAACGATTGAAGAGGAAGTGTTGTCTTGATCTGCAAATGAGATCTTAAATCAATATTAGTGTATTACAGACTCATGTGTAGGAATGCCTATATTATTTAGTGCAACATATTGAAATGATTGCGAATAATATAGACAAAGAGCAGTTAGAAAACATAATATACACACACATCAACACAACAATAATCAAGGAGTTCACCAAACTTCCTGGCTATGTCTCCTGGTCCAGCTTTTAGTGTCAACCTCTATATTAAGTCTTCAAGAACATATTATTACAAGGGTGAGCTCAAAACAGAGTCTCAACCAACAGTGACATCAAAGAGGGATCTGCTTGAAAACCTTGAGTCTAAAAGATTGCATAGACTCTCCCCCTATCCTATTCCTCTATTCAATCTGCCTCAATCTGACTTCTATCTCTGACTGTCTCCATCTAACCTCCCCCTATATTCTGCCATTTAATGGCTTTTAAGCCTATTGTCGCTATTGGTCTGCATTCTTTTTCGGGCTCTCTGGCTCCCGATCGCTGTCCGTTCAAATCCTTGTTGAGCGTTAAGCAATCATTGCAAAGCACTCTAAGGTATGGTCGCCACCTATTTTCGAATGAAAAGGACCACTGGCATGGGTGAAATCCCTAGGAATACACTCTTCTGTTTACACAGAGAAATACACGGAAATACTTTGAAAACCATGAAAAATCTGACCGAAGCGTCAAAGCCAAAACTCAAAAGATATAGATCTTGTTCTATAATCCTTTTAGGTTTGTTCTTTTACCACAAGTCACATGTCACAATGCTATGGTCATAATCCCTTTGTATTTGGTCCATAGCAGGAATACGCAGAAATAAGTAGGAAAACTGCTTATTATCAGACTTCAAATTTTATACAGCTGCACCTATAAACCCTTCAGGTTTGCCTTGATCATAATCGCAAGTCACATCGGCTATGGGTCAAACATCAATACAAGGGGAAATGCAAAGAAATCTGCAAACACTAGAGTTCAAATATATTCAAATCTGACCTATAATTCTTATTGGACCCGAGTCTATCGCATGTCGCATATCGTGGGTCTTTGTATTATTTCTAGTCCACTCGACGATCGTCGATCGTCGATCACCGATATCGGCATATCACACATTGCATTACCCACGACCTATTGGCATCACCCCTTTGGATTTTTGTGATGCGATATTTCAATGTGATAAGTCACAATCGCATATCACTGAGTCTCTGGGCCTACGGAGTCCTCCCTTTAGAAATCTACGATGCGATATTATAATCTCGGCCATTGATCTGCGCGCTTGATCAATGGTCCACGTTAAATTGCTGGATCATGATTGAAATTCAAATAAGGCTACCTCTGATACGCTCCACTGGCCTGCTCTGATTGCGATATCCCGATTCAATCTGGACCGTTGATCTGTCCGATCCAATGGCTCCTGTGTAGCGTCGTTTGATCCTCTACTTAGCTCTGTTTCTGCCAATTCTTCGTATATTTCCCATGCGATAGTGTTTTCCGATATTCAAAGACTTAGAGGTTTAGAGGGTTTAAGATCCATTTTGGATCATGGAATAACTTGTTTAAGAGTGCACAATTCTAGAGGGGGGGGGGGGGGTGTTTATCCCGACGATCATAAACGGACGGTGTTTTACTTGTATGGAATTATGGTCTTATTATGCTAGCCCATGTGAACTATTTATCTATAAGGGAAAATAGAGCTCTTGTATATAGCTTCATCCTTATAACCTTTTCATTGTATTTTCTTAAATCTTGTTGGGAGAAAGAGTGTAGGTTCATGAGGAAACCATAGTGGCATGACACTTAAGGTGTGTGCGAAAACCGTACAATAAGGAAAAATGAGAGATATATGTCTCATATATTTCATGGAAATATTTCCCTAATTTGAATTTTAGGATTGATCATGTGATTCTAGCATTAATTTTATGCATGTGGGCCCTAGAGATGAACATGGAGTTAGTGTGATCGATGACTATGATTGTGGTGGATCTTATTGTACTACTATATTGTGTAACCTAGTAGAAGACAAAGACAATGAAACTAACAAATTGAATTATTTTAAAAAAGAAATTCTTATGGGATGTGAGGTTAGGGAAATATCATCGTGAGATGAAATTGATGGGTCTTGAGTATGGTGTGATGCTTATCCTAGAAGACAAGTTGGATACTATATGGTTGATGATGTTGTGTGTAGGTGTTGTTGTTTATGTTGATATAAGAGTTGAAGGCCAAGGATTTCAATACAGAAACCCTAGGGTGGACAAGTATTTTTGTAGACTATGACTAAAGCCATATTTCCATGCACTTTTGTGATGTAAAATGGCTAGGGTTGGTAAACCCTAAGGAAGAAAACAATTCTAGTGTGAAGAGCATATGTGCTAAAATCTTGTTGAAACTGTTAGAGTCGGTCTGGTCAGTCCTTCGTCAGAGATCAAAACTCTTTATGCATTTCATTTTTAGGTGTCTTGCTCCATTCACCCAGCAACATTCCGCTAGGGGCATGCCATAATTTGACAGAGAGGGTCATGATAGTCAGTCCCCTTCATGTCTGCCTCCTGCTGGCTCAGTGCTTTTGTCAGTAGTCATCATAGCCCATTACAGTCAAGGTATGGTCCTTTAAAGGGCAAAAGTCATTTTCGATGTCTAGGTCTAGGGATTCATCAATTTGGTCTTTGAACATGTCCAGTAAAGCTATGCAGGCCAGAGTGAGGCCCTTACACAGTCATGGTTCAGAGAGCTTCATCGTCATGTGGATAAACTTCGACTCTTCTTCAAAACTCTGTTTTGAAGAAAAGTCAAATAGTGTTATTTATGACAAAATTTTCAAAAAAGTTATCAGTTGATTTCTTCAGATGCAGTCATGGTTTCCACGGCCAAATGTCCTATCATGCAATCCCTACAAAGAGTGCCGAAAATTTCATCATTTGAGCTAAAATTTCAAAGGGAAAGTGAAAATCAATGTGTTTTAAAGTCAGTGAAAAAAGTGCCAAACACAACATTAGAAAAATGGGTTTTCAAAGAAGCAAAAATTAAACCCATCTCTTCCAAGGCTATATATACATGTTTTCATCTAAATCAAAGGCATTGTGCTATTACAAACCTTGGAGAAATGTTGAAAAGGTGTGAGTGTGCAATTGTGAGCGTTTGAGGGAGTTGGAGGCGGTTTTAGAGGGCGTGACGCATGTACCCAGGAGCACGGCACACACAGAGGGCGCGACACACAAAGAGCCTACCCGCAATTCAATTTTTCTAAGGGCATGGTGCATACCCAGGGCACGACGCACTGGGCTTTGCGCGTGACACACACAAACTAAGGGCCCAAACAAGTGCCAATCACTTCCAAATTTTGGTGAAACCTATAAAATTGAGAGGTAGGCCTTATAACATCACTTTCTCATCAAATTTTATCAATGATATGGTGTTTATAGAGATGTTTGAATGTCACCAAAATGCATAAAGTCAACCATAAGAAATCACCAAGAAAATGATGGCTAGGGTTGTTAAAATGTGTTGTTAGTGCCAAGGTTTCATTCCACCCGCCATTTTCCCCTCACCTATCATTTTTTCCATCCTCCCTCTCTCATTTTTCCTAAAATCCCTGCCATAAACTTCTACTAAACCCTCTCCCCTACCCCTCCACTATTTGGTCAACACAAAACCCCAAACCCTACCCCATCAACACAATACCAAAACTCCTCCCATATCCCTAAAAACTTTCTCCCTATAACCCCTATTCCCATTACATCATTCCCTTCCTAATACTCCCTGTTTCATTGTTCCCGTTGGTAATAGATATTACAAAGGAAACCTAATCACAGTCCATAATGTAGTCATGACATCACAGCATTCGTCAGAATATGAGATGGAAACACAAAGTGACTCTTCCTCAGAAGAGCAGGCTCCCAGGAGGCACCACAAGAGTGGCAAACATGTTAGGGATGAGCCCACTACCCTCACTAAATTACAAGCATGCCCTCTTGCCATGTCATGCTTCCAGCACCTATCATGTTTTGAATTTTTTCAAAGGGTGGAAAATGTTAGAGTTCATCATGAGTTGGCCCGTTTATTTGTACTTCATCTACATGGAGGTCAGTCTATCTTGGCCGGGGTCACTTTCACATTGACACCCAAAGCTATATCAGTGGCAACAAGTATACGAAGTGTTGGAAAACAGTGACATAAGAAGAAGAAGGTGGATAGGAAACACTATGAGCCTTACATCAAGGCCAGATTCTTGAGCCAGCTCACAAGATTCTTTCCCTTCATATACTTGAAAGACGAGTATGCTCCACTCATGAGATTGATCATGAAATACTTTAGCTATGAGGGGAGGTTCTCTCGACTGTATGCCTATCACATCTGGTTGCTCATGCACTTCACCAGGGTGAGGATGATGAACCTCCCATTTTTCATATGCAAGAACATAGAGAGGATGAACACCTTCATGCTGCATAAGACCCCCCAGCAATAGCTTAACAGTGTATTTCACTTTGCTCTTATCCGGATTTTGGTAGATCACCAGTTGGGATTGCAGGGCATTTCTTGGGAAGATTTCATCTCCTATGACTTCTTTAGCACATCACAGTTACTATCAGAGCCAAAGCAGGAGATGGGTGGTCCTTCTCATCATCATGAGCACCATGAGACCACTACCATGCCAATTTTCGTTACATATCAGAGAGGAAGTAGGCACTTGTTTGCAGCAACAAAGTGAGTGTTATCTCCACCCAGGGTGGAAGGGGCCTTGCTTTCGGCATCAGTGACACAGGTACTGGACAAGGGTAAGAAGCCCGTGCATGATGAGGGGCCATCAGGTGAGTAGGAGACCGATGTCATCCTCATTCAGGATGATGAGGCAGAGGCAGAAAATGCCAAACTTAGGATGACCATTCAGGAGTAGGACACGGAGATCCAAGACTTGATACTCAATGTGGAGAGATCCAGATGGATCATCAAGTACCTAGAGTAGAGGAACAAGCAACTTGAGGACCAGTAGGAAATCATGGAGCTGCAAAGCATCTATGAGAATCGACAAGCTGCCCAGCAGAGGAGGATCGAGCTCACTACCTTGGAGCAAGAGATCAACAACGACCATGAGTATTGGTTAGAGTGGGTCAATATACACCTAGAGAGATTTTTGGAGAAGGCCAACAGGGACAAAACCATATTGAGGAGGATGGATTGTCATTACAGGGCACGGAACATGAGCGCAAAGGCCCGAATAAGGAGCTTGAAGGCCAAACTGAGCAGAGCAACAAAAGAGGAAAAAGAGCAAGATCGACTTCAAATATTGGTGGAAGCTTCTGTGGCCCAACATAGTGCCTCTTAGAGAACCTCCAACCAAAATTTCAAGAAATTTGGGACAATTTTGGGCACATGGGAATTTTTTGGCACAAACACTGGTTTTTTCTCTATACGCACCGCGCCACCAGCGCGATGCGTAGGATTGGGAGCTCTAAATGAGAAATGGTTTACATTTTTGGATTCAGCAGGAAAAATCACGACTACTAGCACTCGGGCAAGAAAATTGTGCATGATTTGAGTCTCCAGGAGGTCAAAAACACCCAAAAAATGGCCTCACTGCCCCTATTTTGACACACAGGAAGCAGTCTTGGGAGAATGAAGATTTGGAGGGGAAAATGAGCTCCAACTTCAAAAATTCCACTTGGGCTGGAAAGTAGATAGGATAGGCTTTCCAACGAGCACACTTGGGCACATTTTGGACTCCTGCAAGTGCCTCAAAACGGGCCTCAAAGTGGCGCGGCGCATATAAAAAAGGCGCAACGCATATAGAAAAAAGGCCTAAATTGCCTCTGTTTCGCGAAATTTCGCTTCGTGACTTTTCATAAGTGGGCCCCTCATCTAAAATTTATTTTTTCATCACCAAAGGCAGTATTTAAAGTATTTTCACTCCAGATGGGCATCTATCCAAGTGGCAAAGGAAGGAAAAGGGTCACCCAAGCCATTTGGCATGTTTGTGGCGCTGCACCTGTAGCTGATGTTTGGCTCTCCACCTTCATTTTGTAATGATTCGAGTAACTCCCCAACCCTTGGGTGTTCTATCTCTTCATGGCACATTCTATATATTGTATGCAAACTATTTACAAAGGGTTGGTTGGCTTGTAACTTCTGGGAGACTGTGGGAAAGAAACTCTGTTTCTTCATTGTATATTTTGACAGAG
>APFE030453187.1:254153-442984 GCA_000404065.3 Pinus taeda | reverse complement strand
TTTTTCGTCATCTTTCACAATCTTTTGTCATCTTTCGCGCTCACCGTCATCTTTCACGATTTTTCATCTTCTTTCATGATCTTTTGTCATCTTTCAAGATCTTTTGTCTTCTTTCGTGATATTTCGTGATATTTCGTGATATTTCGTGGTATTTCTTAGAGCTGTATGGGTTGTTGTGGTGGGCTCCCGGGCTCATCTTGGTCCCCTCGTGCCCCTCCAGATGATACCAGTGACAGGTTTTCTTTCCGTGTGAAAGGTGGGTTTACAATCGAGTTGTGTTTTCGGGTTTGCTTGAACGATGGCCTTGGGTTGTTTGTAGGGTGGTCGATTTTCATCTTCTCTCCATCCCCACTCGGTAGCGAATGAGTGGTAATGTTGGCCATGCTCATCCCGGGAGGCATACGTGAACAACTCCCCTTCAACTCTCTAAGTTCTTGGAGTTGTATGGGTTGTTGTGGTGTGGCTCCCTGGCTCGTCTTGGTCCCCTCGTGCCCCTTCAGATGATACCAGCGACAGGTTTTCTTTCCATGTGAAAGGCTGGCACGGGCTTGCCCGCTTCTCCAGTGAATCATGATAACTAGACGGATCATACAACCCTTGTGCTGGTGATGCTTCATTCAAATTTCTACCCTATCAACTTTCGATGGTAAGATAGAGGCCTACCATGGTGGTGACGAGTGATGGAGAATTAGGGTTTGATTCCGAAGAGGGAGCCTGAGAAACGGCTACCATATCCAAGGAAGGAAACAGGCGCGCAAATTACCCAATCCTGACATGGGGAGGTAGTGACAATAAATGACAATACTAGGCTCATTGAGTCTGGTATTGGAATGAGTAAAATCTAAATCCCTTAACAAGGATCCATTGGAGGGCAAGTCTGGTGCCAGAAGCCGCGGTAATTCCATCTCCAATAGCGTATATTTAAGTTGTTGTAGTTAAAAAGCTCGTAGTTGGATCTTGGGTCATAAAGGTTAGTCTGCCTACTCGGTGTGCACTTGCCTTTCTGTCCCTTTTGTCGGTGGCGTGTTCCTGGCCCCTTAATTCCGATAAAAAACAAGACCTCAGCCTGCTAATTAGCTACGAGAAGGTTCCCCTTCGTGGCCAACTTCTTAGAGGGACTATGGCCATTTAGGCGATGGAATTTTGAGGCAATAACATCTCTGTGATGCCTTTAGAGTTTGTGTGCTGCACGCGCGCTACACTGATGCAGCCAACGAGCTTTTCTTCCTAGTTCGAGAGGATAGGGAAATCTTCTCAAATTGCATCGTGATGGGGATAGACCATTGCAATTATTGGTCTTCAATGAGGAATTTCTAGTAAGCACGTGTCATCAAATCGTGTTGACTACATCCTTGCCCTTTGTACACACCGCTCGTCGCTCCTACCAATTGAATGATCCGGTGAAGTGTTTGGATTGCGTTGACGATGGTGGTCCACTGCCGTCGACGTCGTGAGAAGTTCATTGAACCTTATCATTTAGAGGAAGGAGAAGTCTTAACAAGGTTACCATAGGTGAACCTGCAGTAGGATCATTGATAGCAGGGGTTTTCTTTTTTGGTTTGGGTTGGTTGGCTTTCGATTGCAATGTGGGACTACGTGCTGTGTCTCTAGGGGAGCGGGTTTGTTGTTTGGCGGGAAAATTGTTGGTTGAAGCCTCCCCTTGTGAGTCGGTAACCACGGTTGATGTCCCTTTCTTTCATGTTGTTTTCTTCCTTCTGGCCCCTAGCTTTACGGAGAAAAGGTGGCATTGTTGTGGATTGGTGTTCGGGAAGGACGAAATGCAGTGCGAGCTTTTGGGGTGGCCACCCTAGTCCTCCTCGATCATCATCCCCTTCAATTCCCCCCCTTTTTTGTGAAGGCACGGGGCTTGAGAGGCTTGTGCTTTGTTTGAGCCCTCCCCTTGTGAGCCAGTAGCCATGTTTGATCTTTGTTTCTTTCACCTTGTTTTCTTCCCTTCTTCCTTTTAGTCCCTAGATTTATGGAGAAAATGGGGAATTGTTGTGGACTGGTGTTCGAGAAGGACTAAAAGCAGTGCGAGCTCCAGGGGTGGCCACCCTAGTCCTTCTAATTTGCTGCTCCATGCACTTCCCCCCATTTTGCAAGGGCACGGGGCTCGGGGAGATTGTTCTCTGTTTGAGCCTCCTCCTTTGAGGGGGGTAGGCACCTTTGTTTCTCTTTCTCTCATGTGTTTTCCCTCCCTTTGGCCCTTGGCCTTGCATTTGTTATGTGGGGTGCCCCTGTCATGCGGAAAGAGTTATTTTTGCGGACAAACCTAACCTACCTAGGAGTCTAAGACTCTCTAGTGACAAACAAACCAAACAAGAGCAATCCTTCTCTAAACATACATTATTCTATGAGAAACCAAGTGTTTTCCGATCTTACCTTAGGTCCAAAGCTTGTTGTAGCAGTCCAGCCTTGCTGATCCAGATGAGCTCCTCCTTCACTTTAAGACCTGCATACACTAACAAGGCAAACGATTACATAACACCTGAATATTTCATAAAACAAAGCATATTCATCACATAGACCAAGGAGTACATGAAATAATTCATTAACACCAAATCATTGAGAAGAATGGACTTATTTGTATTAAGGAAACAAAAAAGGAACCATTACAACCTGAGCCTTGGTGTTGTGCAAGCTCCTCCCAGGGTCCAACAAGAGATTTCCTCTACTTTGACAAGCTCACCCACTCCCAATATGGAAACAAGAAAGGATAGTGATCTCTCCTCACAAGTTAACAATGGAAGTCCTAATTCCAGCAGCATTTACCCTTTGGAATGTTCAGCTTTCAACCTCCCCTCCTCTGGCCCACTGCCTGTATTTATAGTGTTCTAGAGGAAGTTATTCCATTCCAACATCAATGGGATACTCCCTCTTTTGGATGGGGTAGCTGCTCTCTTGATGGGATAAGTTCCTCTATCATAGGGATGCATGAACCATCTGGAGGCGCTCAATACACGTCAAACACTCTTCCAGAAAGCTCTAGAAGTGACCACAAGTAACTTTTTAAAGATGAAACTCGCGCCTTTTGACCTTTACAGGAGTACGCACCCATCCCTTGACTTACAGAGCGTATAAGTATGCAGATACAATGACTTTGGGATGCGTACACGCAGGCAAGGTAGAGAGAACCTGCGTACCCAAAGATAAACATGATTTTTAATGACTTTCTCTCTTTTTGAAGTTTGACAAGGAGGATAATATGACTATTGAAGGAGCCATATTAACTGCAGATAGTCATGGTGACAAATTTCAGTGTAACAAGGTGCGGAACTATAAACCAGCCTGCGAAAAACCTGCGCGGAAAAAGGAATCATCACTAAGCTAAGCGATTCCCAAGTTCGCAGTTGTGCCTCAAGGATAGTGCTATTGCAAGGAAAAATCGAAAGATAATCAATAGCCACATAGGCCTTGATAGGCTAGTCAAATCACGTTAGATAGGAGCGGGCGGTGGCACATTAAGGCGAAAGTTCCAGATGAGATACATAGAGATTTACCGACTTGAATGGCAAATGGGTGGAAGAGAGTTTTTCAAATCTCATAGTGTGTGGCTGGTACTGGATTTTTGGCATTTTGAACTAACAAAAAATAGCAAGTACGTGGCTACCAGGCACTCTATGAGCACTAGGGAAAGAACCCGAGCGCGAGTCGCTGAAGAAATGCAGTTGAATCAGGAGGAGCCCTCTAGAGTTCCTGAAGTTCCTAAATCCCCACACACCCCACAGCCCAGGAAGAATAAGAAAAAGATGGGTCCAGTCTGGGCCTCCCCAAGATTCAATAAACGTTCAGTAGGTGACAAAGGAAAAATAGTGATCGATGAAATCGTTGAGGAGGAGGACGACCTATAAGACCTGATCGATCAAATTGATGCACAAGCGGAGGAAGAAGAACTTGCATTCTAGTTCTCGTCGTTATCCCCGTATCTTTCTCCATAGATTGAGACAACCAAGCTAGCGAAGGATGTAGACGCTACAAAAACTACACTCCAGAGCCTGCTCCTTCTAGATGATATAAGGTTTGAAGGGTTACCCATGGGGTGCGTTCCAAGCACCCAGTTCGAAGATTGAGACCTGGCAGACAGCAACAAGTTCCCCAAACTACACGAAGGCACCCTATTGCTGCAGAAATGGTTATGAGGCATTGAGAGGGCTAGACTGCTAAAACTCAGATGGATCCCCCACTATCATGGCACAACCATCACCATATTTGTCATTCGATAGCTGCTAGGTCTCATTCATGATGGATATCTTTGTTTGGAAGAATCGATCCCAATCACAGCCACCCTAATCCACCGGATTACGCACCTGCCATATAAAGGGAATAGCCTCGTAGACATAACTAGAACCAGTAGAGAGGGAGGCATCACTGAAACAGTCAAGACAAAGTACCATCTGGAAAAAGGGAAGCGGGGGTATGTCATAGCAAGCATTAGTGATCGCGTAGTACAAGTCTCCACTCAGATCCTAGCCAATAAAGTTAGGAGAAAATGTCGCACCGATGAAGTGCCCACCATTGTTATCGCATTAGCAGGACAATGTGCCGAAGGGGTTCAGTTCAATTGGGCACAGTTCTTATGCGACAAATTTCTGACCAATTCTCAAGAAGCACAGGCCAAAGGTAAGACCTTTCATTATGCATGGTTGCTCTCATCAATCCTTCTGGTTACAAGTGACTTGCCATCAGAGAGCCAGTTTCCCAGCATTGAGGATAGTCTACCTGAGGCAGTACGGTATACTTCACTTTGGGATACAAAGGATGTCGCAAGGGTTCCCGCGATCCAAGAATTTTGGACCTCCATGGAAGCAAATATATGAACGCATATTGCTCAAAGACCACACATGTCCCCCACAATCTACAACAACTTTCAAAGCACGACCGAGTTCAAGGCATACATGCATCACGTGTATATCCGCATGGGAAAGGACCCAGAGTGATCTTGGGTTACACTGCCGTTCCCTGCAATGGAGGATGCCATTTACACAATGTTAGCAGCATGGCCTTTGGAATGGCGTGCCCTAGATAAGACCATTCTTGATCAAGTGGCTGCACAACAACAAAAGAAGGAATGCTAGGAGAGACTCATCCAACTGGCAGAAAAAACACGACAGAACCACCAGGCCACTTTGCAGCAGGGAGCTACCACGAGCCCAATAGCAACAGAGGACTACTCAGGACTACTCAACCAATCGCTTGGGATAATCGCCGCCCTCAAGGAAGATCCAACCATACAGTGAGTAGAAACATAGGTGCACGAGTTGCAACAGGCTTATGACACCACCCGGGCATTGCGCAGATGGTTGCTATCACGCAGTTGTTGGCCAAAATGAAGGAGGTCTAGGCACTCAAAGCCTAAGTTGACGCGGTGCGACAACAAGAGGTCACCCTTAAAGAACATATCCAACCCTAGCTTGACGAAGCATTTAGCATATCTACAACCATTGAAGGTAAGCTCACACAGATGTAAGCAGTCTGTGCGACGAAGCAAGTAGTTGCAAATGAGACGGATACCTCAGCAGATCATGTGGAAAGGGTACAGAGATTCAGAGTCAAGTCTACAGACATAGGCGAGATGCAGAAGTTGTTGACCGACCTACGTGCAAAGACTCCCGGCCCAGCCGAGTGACTCGGGACGAGTCGCGATGATTGTGTTGGGGGACTATTGAGTAGTGGAAGTCCCGCACAATGGGTATAGGGCATGAAGCCTGCAATTTTGGGTAAGAGTAGTGTAAAGACTCCGCGAGATACTTGGAGCACGATTTGTAATAAGTCAAAGTCAAAAGGGTAGTCTGCCCAAAAATAATGTAAATAAATGTAAGTTGAGTCAGCCTGCCTATGGATCGCAGTCCATGGAAAGGTATAAATAGAGCGAGGCTCTATGGGTAGAGTAGCTAAGTTTTGGTATGATTTTGAGGTTTGAAGTGTAATGGGTGCCTGAGAAGGGCAGTCTGAAAGAATATGTAAGTCTGAGTTGAGGGTTTGGGAAGAGAATAGGGGCTCTGCACTTGTGTGTGCAGAGGCCTGGAAGAGTCCGTAGTTGTGTGCGCGGACCCTTGCAGCTGAGTGCGCAGGGCAGATCTGGATGTAAGAGGGATAAGTGGAAATAAAGATAAGTTTCTTCTAAATTCTGTGTTAAATCTGAATTATTGCAACTCTGTTCTTTTATGGTTAATGAAAATGTTTTGATCTGCACGCCAATGCTTATTGTATACTTGTGAATCAGATTTAATCTTGATACGCAAACTGAATGAAAGTAATAAATGTTTACTTAAAGACCCCAGTAAAAATAGGTTTGCGATGAAATATTTCATTCACTATATTAGATCTGTAGACTACGCGGGGTATTCATGATCCGCGTGAATATAGCACAGCACGAAGCTGTAGAATGGAGCACGAAGCCTCCAAACCACATCCAGACATCCCAAGGGTGTGGAAAACTGGTTCTAGTACCCTCCCCTGCTACCTCGGGTGAGACCTCAGTCCGCACTTTGCGGGCTATTGCCGAAAGGGCTGGTAGCTATGGGATTTCCTTGGCTAAATAATTCTTTCGAACCTGGATCAGGCCCATATAAGCCAATAGAGGCTGACCTGCTGAACACCTTTGCACAGTTTTTGAGCTGAGCTAGATGTTGTGCTTCTGAGGGGCTTTCTCATATATCTACGCAGTTTTCTGGGTGAGTAGCCGACTGACTAACTGGGTGGCTGGCTGGAAAAACTGTACAAATTTTGAGGGGAGACAAGGACAAGCACTTGGTCTCTATCCAGCCTATCTGTTCAGTTTCCTTAGTCAGCGGAGCGAGAAAGGTCTACAGCTTCTGCGTAATTTTTGAGGGGAGTGAGTCTCAGGGTCACTGCCAAGTCAAACTCTCTGGTTGACCAGTTGGAGGGTTGGTTGATCATCTTGCAGGCAACATAGATTTGAATGGCTTGTTGGACATTTCTGCACTTTTTTGGGTGACAGTCAGTCGAGTTGATTGCAGGGTGAAGGTCCGACTGTTAGAGGGTGATCCATTTGTCAGAACTTCAGCAAAAATTATTGAGTGTGTGAGTGAGTGAATTTGTGCATGCGCGACCTTGCGAACACACACTCAACATAACTTGTTGACAAAATGCCTCAAACCATCAAGATAACATATGCTCAACATGACTGACTGACGGTGTGAGTGACAAACGCGACATTTGTGATAGATCATTGAATGATCACAACGACGCTTGCACGACACTACATACAACTTTGTGTGTGAGTTCGATGAATGTTTACATAGCGAACACAACATGTACACACAAAGCGAAGACCTTGTGCATAACCAGAACATGGTTGCAAGCATGGCATTGTGACCAACATGTAACAAACTATCTATTGAACGGTCAAGCAAAGAGGGTGCAAAGACTCAACAAGAGCACACTGGGTGAGCCCGAGTGATTGCAAACATCAAGTAAAAACTCAAGGGAGGCTCTAAAATTGGATGCGAGCTAAAATTTTGTAGGGTGTTGCAGCCACTACAACAAGATTGTTTATTGGGAAAACACCTTCACATGTGTGCCAAAAACTAGGGTTTCTTCGATGGGTACATGTAATATTCCAAATAGAAATTTTATAGAGATAATTAAAGACATGCACAAAAATAACAACACAATAAATTTTAGTAAACACCCATGAACAAAAAAATTCTCTGGAAGAAAAAAATGGCCAATTTTATTATAAGTAAATTGCTAGAGTACAATAAAATTAGAAGGAGTGCAACTGAGATTTCTCTAGGCAAGCTACAAGACCCAGGTGACCAATATCTCAATGCCTAATTGGTGCAACAGTTTGTCCCTCTAGAAATCTGCGTTGGCCTAGTTTTTCTACACTGCTCGCTGACTTGGCCCCTTGATTTGGTCCCTCAAAACTGCCCAGAAAATTATGTAAACTTAGGGTTGTGATCCTTGTCAAAAACCTAAAAAAACCCAGAAACAGTTTTGGAAAATTATACCGACCACCCGAGACCCAAAATTTAAGCTCACTCCTCCTAACTTGCTGCTAAATAATCCTGCTATTTTGGGGCACCAAAAATCTTCCAAAAATTATACAAAATTAGGAGCAGTCTCCTTGAGGCTAGTCCAACAAAACCGAGAAATGTTTTGGGTTAATTTCGACCTTCCGGAATTACCAAAATTTGGTGCTACCCGCTCCTTGATAGTTTATGCGTCTCCCACAATTCAAATTGTTGGTTATGTCACAATTTCTTCTCAATTAGTTGTAGGATTTCCCTGAATATTTCCTTCAGAAGATTTGAGTGGAATTCCTTCCAAAATCCGACACAAAGATGATGAATCCAACCCCACAAATTCTGCCTAGTAATACTTTTGCGCATACCCTAAAATGGTGAGTTTGGCTCTCTCAAGAGAATCAACTTCCAGCCCCAAAATTCTCCCGAAATGTTGGTCTACCCTCAATGAAATTTCTCCTAAATTCCCTGGCCAAAATTCCCTTTCAAACTCCCTCAACTTAGTGGTTCTATTTTTGTCCTTGCATCCTCCTGGAAGTTCAAAATAGTTGAAGCAAATGTTGATGTGTCCCACGAACTCCTGCAAATCTCTCCTCACTAAGTTTTGAAATACTCTCGTAGGGTGACACTCGAAGTTCACCGAAGGTAGGGATCGAATTTCCACTTGGGAATTCCTTGTGCTAAACATCACCGATTTACTTGGCTAAACAACTCAAGGAAACTTGTGTTCAAAGTTAGATTATCAAAAGATACCAAATGGAGGCCTCCTTGCCTTATTTATAGAAGTTGGCCCTCTTTCTCTTGGTGGACCCCATTTTCCACTAACTCGAACCCCCTTTATTTCTCTCTCTTCCTCCACAAGTGTGAACTATCTCCAAGGGTCAAATTGCCTCCTCTTTATGGTCCCCACATTCCACCAAGGCTGAAATTTCTCCTATTCTCCTAAGTCCTTATGCCTCCCATATCAAAATTGCCTCCAATGCCTAAATTTCAAAATTGTGTTATGCTCAGAACCACCCAAAAGATCTCCGTTGACCTCCTCAAATGGAAAAATTGAAATTGGGGACATTACAGTCCTCCTTGCCAAAAATTGCTTGTCCTTAAGCAATGCCTGAACAAGCTCTCTCTCCCTGCAGATCCAACTATCGCTGCAGATAATACCAGCGTCCCAAATTTGCCATTGGGTCATCAACAAATCTCTAGGGGACCAAATACTCTCCATAAAACTGAACCTTAATGGAAGATCCACATGATCTCCCCCTGTAGAGACCAGCTCATCCATAAAGGTGGTTGAACTACCAAGCATTGTAATAACGAGGTCCCATGCTAATCTAAAAAGGATACCACCATGTCAACATTGTGCCACTATAACTATGGTCAACTTCCCATAGTGCTCATATCATATCCTCCCCTCCTGGAACTTGATGGCATAGTATCTATGGCGGCCAAGCACATCCTGTTTTTCATAAGACCACCAATGTGCACAGTTGGACCCTCCTACATGTTATCGCATTGCCCTGAATTAGTTGGTATCCATCCTGTATCGATGTGTCTATCACACTATGAGGAAATGTACTGCAATGTGAACCGCTCCTACACCCCGATGCGACCTTTCATACCACTATGCACCAGTGTGCATCTTCGTTCCCCTCTTCATTTCATTGCACACTGCTGCATGCCCCTATACATCCCTGAATGCGATGGTATAAAACTAAGTCAGTAAGTATCAGTTTACATCCCGTCAGTATCACCATATCCACTCTC
Organism: Pinus taeda; assembly: GCA_000404065.3. NCBI lineage: Eukaryota > Viridiplantae > Streptophyta > Pinopsida > Pinales > Pinaceae > Pinus > Pinus taeda. Next base: position 433,229 of record APFE030453187.1, on the reverse strand, counting down.
TGATCTCCCTAGCCTCGGATGAGTGGATCTCCCTTCCCGATCCTCCTTGAGAGATCTGACATGCGAATCTCACTATGTACCTATAGGGGTGTCCCTAGGGTGTTGCTCCGTAGTGACACCTGTGCCCCATATATCCATGGGAAATCCTCCTCTCCATACAAGAAAATATTTGGTGTCTTGTCAATGCCACCTTGTCTAACCACCTCTTTCCAAGGTACATTGATCATCCAATGTCCTCGTACATGGCCAACATACCAATACAACTCATGGAGTCTTCTTGGTCCTTTTTCATATCGACATATCACGAGCATTGTCCAGAGGTCTGGTGGGAATATGTAAACAATGGTGAGTCCAATTATTGGATCCACCATCCTACTAATACCATGACTAGCCCAAACCATGGAGTGGTGGGGAGTCCCACCTGAGTTCCAATAATGATCTAGCCCTTGAGCCCCTCTAGCAACCACAACCCTTGCTGAACTATGATTCTGACCATGGATGTATCCAAAAGCCTAATCAGCCCTATCAAGTACTAACTCAATACCCTTTGCCACCCAACCCCATGAGAGGGATCAAATGGAGTCCCCAAGTACGTAGCAAGTCCATCATGCGAGTGTTGCACCCTATGAAACTCATGTTGCCTCATCTCACTGACCCAGTCAACTTATATAATTTGTCTAGGTAACTTAGCCACTCTACCTCCAACATGGAGAGGTAACCTAACAATACTGCAGACCCCATCTACGTAAGCATGAAGAGAGCTACTGAATCAAAGTACTGCAGCTATGCTAGTTGCCTGCACATCTATCTTCTCCCTCCCGATGGCAAACCCAAAAAATGACTGCCCATCCTCCTCCATCATGGGCTCAATAGGAGTCTCTAGCTGCCCCACCACAAGTAGCTCCTCAAGCATAAAATCCTCATCTAGCTCATGGTCCTCAAGGTGCTCCCCATGCTGCTTTATGTAGCTATATTTTGGGAGCTCTAGGTACCTTTGTGCCTAATGGCACCTTATCAATGGATATTCTTATGGGTGTGTGCCCAACTGTCTCCACCAATGTGTCAACCAGGGCTACCAAACTAAACTCCCACATGGGTGGATCCTTTATCATGCTATGTGTATCTACATACTCCTCACAATCGTGCGTGACCTCAACCTCATGTTCGACCTCTTCATCAAGCTCCTGATGTCTAGAACCAGGTGTCCACCAACAAAATTGCCTTCGAGTCTCACCCTCTAACTACCCTCCTCTACATGATGATCCAACCCCTGAACCATGCTTCTCCTTATCTTGTTCATCCAGGAAATGAGGCATGATAGGATGGCTAGACTAGCCATACGTATGGGTGTTGTACGACTGGTAAGTGCGTGCCTGTGCTTGGATTCTCCCCTGTCTATGTATATTTTTTGTATCCCCTATAGGATCTCCTAGTTCTGCCTCAACAGTTGTTTGCTCTGCCTCATCAACTCCTCCATGATATTGCTAACCTCCCCACAATTGGCTTAGATCATGCTTTGATACCATAATAATATTATAAATATAAATTTTACAGAGATAATCAAAGACATGCACATAAATAACAACAAAATAAATTTCAGCAAACACCCATGAATAGAAAAATGCTTCAGAACACGAAAATGGCCAATTTTATTATCAATAAATTGTTGGAGTATAATAAAATTGGAAGGCATGCACTTGGGCTTTCTCAAGGAAAGCTACAAGCCCCAGGTGATCAATATCTCAATTCCCAACTACTGCAATAGTTTGTCCCTCCGAAAATCTGCATTGGCCCAATTTTTCTACAATGCTAGCTGACTTGGCCCCTTGATTTGGTCCCTCAAAACAACCCAAAAAAGTATCTAAATTTATGGTTGTGATCCTTATCAAAAACCTAGGAAAACCCAGGAAGGGTTTTGGAAAATTATACCTACCACCCGGGACCCAAAATTTAAGCTCGCTCGTCCTAACTCGCTGCTAAATAGTCTTGTCATTTTGGGGCACCAGAAATCATTTTGAAAATTATACAAAATTAGGACCAGAATCCTTGAGGCTAGTCCAACAAAACCCATAAATGATTTGGGCTAATTTCCACCTCCCGGGATTACCCAAATTTGGTGCTATGCCCTCCTTGACAGTTTTTGCTTTCCCCACAATTCAAACTACTGGATATGTCACCAATTTCTTCTCAATTAGCTATAGGATTTCCCTGCAAATTTCCTTCAGATGGTGTGAGTGAAACTCCTTCCAAAACCTGGAAAAAATAAGATGAATCCAACCCCACAAATTCTGCCTAGCAATACTTCTACGGAGGCCCTAAAATGGTGAGTTTGGCTCTCTCAAGAGAAACAACTTCCAGCCCCGAAATTCTCCACAAATTCTGGTCCACCCTTAATGAAATTTCTCCTAAATTCGCTGGTTAGAATTCCCCTTGAAACTCCCTTAACTCAGTGGTTCAATTTAGGTCCTCGAGTCTACCTGGAAGTTTGAACTAGCTGAAGCAAGAGCTGACATGTCCCACGAACTCCAACAAATCTTTCCCCACTAAGTTTTGAAATACTCTCCTAGGGTGACACTCGTAGTTCACCAAAGGTAGAGTTGGAATTGCTTCTTGGGAATTCCTTGTGCTAAACAACACTGCTTTACTTGGCTAAACAACTCAAGGAAACTTGTGTTCAAATTTAGATTGTCAAAAGATACCAAATGGAGGCCTCCTTGCCTTATTTATAGAAGTTGGTCCTCTTTCTCTTGGTGGACCCCATTTTCCACTAAATAGCACCCCCTTTGTTTCTCTCTCTTCCTCCACAAGTGCGAATTATCTCCAAGGGCAGAATTACCTCCTTTTGTATGGTCCCCGCATTCCATCAAGGCTGAAATTTATCCTATTCTCCTAAGTCCTCATGCCTCCCATATCAAAATTGCCTCCAAGGCCTGAATTTCAAAATTGTGCTATGCTTAGCACCACTCAAAAAATCTTCGTTGATATCCTAAAATGGAAAAATCGAAATTGGGGACATTACAGTACATTGGCTGTGATAAAGGACGAGAAAAGGGTCTTCACACCATCACTCTTGCTAGCAAAAACAAGAAGGAACCATCCTTAAGACAAGCGAAGGAGAGACACTATGAGAAATACCATATCTCAACTCACATGTGTGTCAATGCAGTGATTTCAGGCAACCAAAATTGCAGACCTGTGGAGGAAGGCCGAAATCTTCAAGGTAGCTGAAAAGTGCAATGAAATAATAAGTTTTTACTAGTATTGACTTGGTCAAGAACAAGGTAGAAAAAGGAAGGATATTGTGTCTTGATCTTGGAGTAGCAAATAGGTCAAGGGTCTTGGTCTTGGTATTCTTCAATTATAAGAAGAATAGTTTGTTCGGGCTTTCCTCTCAAGTGGGAGAGGTTTTGGCCCTGGCCGATAACCTATATTCTGTGTCTCTTGTCTCTTTATGGTTTGTGCATTAGTAGTTGTTTGATGAATAAGAACAATATAATAATCTATAAAATAAGATCCTATTCTAAAAGGAAAAAGCATTCACAAGATGTTACCTAAAGAAGAGAAATCATCTAATAGCTATGCCTTAGATTTCTCAATGCGCATCAGTGCATACTTACATAGAAGCAACAATATCATATATTATTAAAAAATGAAAAAATAGTTTTTAATATATATCTTTATATAAATTATGCGAGGTGTTTCTTCCCCAATTATATGATGCATATAATTTAAATTTAAGAGCTGACATCTCATGAATTAATCATACAAATATCAATTATTAATATAAAAAATACTAAAATATCATTTTCAATATATATTTATATTATAAAATTCTAGTGCTTTTGAAAAAATAGAGCACCTTGATGTGTTCTGAATAAATAAAGCCCTAGGGAATTTGGATACAGAAGCAACAATATCATATAATTAAAAAAACAAGAAAATATAGTTTTTAACATATATAATTTTGTATCACCTACCTAGGGCACGTCATCTACAATGCCTATGTGAATGTAATTTAAACCTAAACACTAGTGTGTATCTTTGTTGAGTACATTAGAATAAGGTAAAATAAAAAAAATTACCTAATCAATATTTCATTATCAAAATAATCAATATTTCAATCACTTTGACAAGCATCAATGCTAACTCCAGTTGGATGGATGCACCTGTTGTAGTGCTCTACAATGTTGCCACCCTATTCCATGGTTTTACCACCTGATTTCAAAAAATGGTGCACATTACCATTTCCTTCTATGTGGTGACCATGTCTTCTTGGTAATTTGTTTATTATCCCCCTATTTGAATGTTCACAAGTTTAAAATTTAAATTTACCTTAAATTTCCCTTTTTTTGTTTGTATCACACCAAAATAATTACTAGTGTGCCTAATTATACACAAGAAGCATCATCATGGTGCATGCTATTTAAAAGGGGAATCACCACCATATAGTGCATCTCTTGTGTGCCCCAAGTTGGTGCGCACCAAATACAATGTACCAATTAATGTTTATACATTATAAATTTTCAAATTGTGTGGCTTATATTAAAGGAGCATTGGTGATCCACATAGGATGGAGCACTAGTTTACAATGAATTTTAATGAGAATGAAATTATCAAATTACTAAATTTAAAAATGTCACTTCGATATGGTAATTGATCTAAGCGCACTGAGGTGCTCCTTATTGTGGTGCATTTTGACGATGTTGGTGCACCATACTTTAAGGACCATTGTATCTATGTCGATGCACCAATTCACATGATCTATCAATGCATTACATTTATATGGGAGAATTGGTGCTCTTTGTATAATGGAGCACCAATTTTGATGTTGTGGAACACCAAAACAAAATTAAAAATTAAGTGATTAAATTAAAAGTTTTTACATTTAAGCAATATCGCACTAGTGTTGTGATTGTGGATTAGCCCATTAGGGCACGTATTTGGATGGAGCAACATGATGATGACAATGCATCATAGATTTTGGAGCATCATAACTCTACCAATGCATTAATTAGCATGACATGTTGTTGTATTATATGAATACAAACACATTGGTGTTCCTCATATAAAGGAGCATCAATTACAATGCCATAAAAAATAATTGGTAAATTAAGAATTAAATGATTAAATTCAAAATTTTAAATCTCAAACATTATCATATTGGTGCTATCTTGGGAAGTTAGTGCATTAGAGCATTTAGTAGGATGAACGACTGTGAGGATGTTAGTGCACTATAGCTTGAGGAGGATTGTAACTCTTTTGGTGTGCCAATTACAAACAACACCATTACATGGTAGTGATTTACATAGCATATGGGACACTGTGATTGGAGTGTGAGTGATATTTTGGCACATCATCTACTTAACTATATAAATTTTGCGTGTGTGTGTGTGTGAGAGAGAGAGAGAGAGAGGTGTGTGTCTGTGTGTGTGAGAGAGAGAAAGATGTTCCTAATAGGAGTTGTATGTGAATCAGAGACGACAATGAGGAGAAAAGGAGTAGGAGGAGGAGCAGTGGGTCAACATGTACACCTTTGTACATGGCTGGGAGGTGTCGAAGAGGGAGAGGGAGACAATCCTTAGCCCTAATACACCTCATACACATCTTTTTCTAGGGATGTTTGCCTCCTCAATTCTTATGAGGAGACCACATCCCTTTGGGGGAACTCCCCATATTTACAAAAATTGATCCATCAGTGGGACCATGCAAGGTAGGCATTCATATTTGATCTCAAATTGTGATATCAACCCATAGAAGAGGACATATATTTTATCAATGAGATTTTTAGGAGTCGAGAGATCTGGCCCCATTTTCATGATCTACCACCTTGTACCACAAGAGAGAGCAAGCTAGCATATGTCTAGATATGTCAATATGTATATTATTCATTGATCCAAAATCTTATGCTTATAGATGTGTTAAAGAATTACATGCATAAATTGTATCTTAACATGGAAAACTTAATGTGCACATGAGAGAAGAGGAGAAACAAATAAAGCATGAAAGAAGACAACAAGAATTAATAACGGAGTTCGTCCAACTTGAACTATGTCTCTGATCTCTACTCGATCAATGGGTAGGCCTTCATTCATTAAGTGGCATGAGAAATAAGAGTACAAGCATCAGTTACAAAAAAGGAGTTTTATACCTCCATACTGAAAAATGGCCGAAAAATACAGAACTCTGATGGAGAAACAGACAACGCCATTGCGTTCGTGGCATCGAGAAGTGTTGAAACCATATAAAATTTGTCAAATTCTAACAAAGTGAAAATTCGGCCCTCCTGCAAAATTCTGCCTCGAACTGCGTGCACTACCTCCTCTGCCTGGGTGCACTAATAAATTGCATTTAAGTATAAAATCGCCAACGGATTCTTCGAGGAAATTGTTGTAGGGCTGTTGGTTGGGGATCCGATTAATAGGGAGGATGTCGGGTGGTCAAACCTTGCCTCCTCCCTTTTTTACATTATAAACCAATTTTTTTAAAATAAATTTTTGGTTGGGTCGGGCTCGCCTTGGGCAGCCCGCCCACCATACCCATCTCCGCCATGGCCATTTCATTTAGTTGCATGTTGGGTTTGTTTTGGGTTGGGTCCATGCCCCAAGGGCTGACCGACCCATTTCCATATGATGTTTGTTTGGTGAGCCTCGTTCCGTGGGACAGTTGTGGGGTTCTGTGGGAGGGGGCCTGAGGTCGTGGCCCGCCCCTCCACCAAATTTACAATATGTGTGGTTATGAGGGTTGGGGGGTGGTGGGGTTGGTGGCCCCCACCCCCTTTTTTTTTGTTATAATAACAAAATGGGCCATTTTTTAAAATTTCATTTTTACGCTGAAGGAGTCTTTTTAACTAGGCCATGATTTCACCTGGAATCTGTCTGGAGTTGGTCAGATTCCGTCTGACAAAAAAGTACAAATTGTGTCCTCGTTAAACCTGCCCAGTCATCAAAATTCAACCCAATTTTGACTGCATCTATCTTCTTTATCCGAACTGGGATTGGAATGTCATTCACACCATTGGAATAAGGGTGACAAGCACTTCAATCTGATGTCAAGTTCATAGACTTTCCGCCTCTTTGAATTTTGATCTTTTTCCATGCCACTAGTGTCTGGAGATCCTCTTGGATCAATCCTGCCCATTGACGAGCTTTTGGACAGCCAAAAGCTTTATCAGTCAATTGGCAAGTGAAGGAATTGTTCCCTCACTCTTTCTTTTTCCAACCACTTTGCCTTGCTAGGGTGCATCCCCTTGAAACCAACTCGAAGGTATTCCACGTCTCCCTGTCATGAAGTCTTGGTTCTTTTGTCAAGGATGATGTCTTCAGGTAACTCATTGAGATACTCTGGTGCAAAGTCATCAACTGTAGGGACTGTGCCCACCTCTTCGGTGTCCATGATCAATGGTGGCTCATGCAGCTTTAAGTTTTCTACATTCACTATGGAGTACATCTACATATATATCGACAAATCGAGATGAAAGGCATTGTTTCCAATCTTCTCCAAGATGGTGAATGGACCATACCGCATTGGTTGCAACTTCTTCCCTTCTCCCTTCATCTTGTCCTTGCTGATATGGAACCACACTTTGTCGTCCACTTGAAATTGATGGTCGACTCAGTGTTTGTCATGTCAAGCCTTGTACCGGGCTTGGCTTTTCTCCAACTACTCTTGTACTACTTGGTGAATCAACTAGATCCGCTAAATAAAATGTTGCGCTTTGTCCCTGTCATCACATCCACTGGAGTCATCTTCCCTTCCAAAGACCATATCAAAAGGGTCTTTTGGCAAGTAGCCAAAACATGTCTCAAATGGTGAACGATGCATAGATGAGTGCACTGCTCGGTTGTAGGAATGTTGCACATATGGAATGTGCTCATCCCACAACTTAGGATGTTTTCAACAATAGCCTCGCAACAAGTGTACCATGGTGCAGTTTACAACCTCTGACTGTCCTTTAGTCTATGGATGGAATGTTGTGCTTCTTTTCAACTTGGTGTCCATCATCTTCCACAAGCTAGTCCAAAACTCTCCAAGAAAGCGAGAGTCCCGTTCTTACACAATCAATGTGGGCAACCCAAAATGGACCCAAACATGCTAAAAGAAAAGATGAGCAGTTTGCTCTCCAGTTATCTTCTTTTTACAAGGCATTAAAATACACATCTTACTAAAACGGTCAACGACGACATACATATAGTCGTGACTTTTTCTAGGCAAAGGCAAACCTCCTACAAAATCCATCGACATACTGTCCCATGGACGACTTAGAAAAGGGAGTGGTGTGTAGAGACCAAGTTTTCTATTAGAGGGCTTTGAAACAGAATACATCACACAACCCTTTACATAGTGAGTCACAATGTTCTTCATATGAGGCCAAAAACAAAATCTTTGTACATGATACAAAGTTTTTTCGACACCAAAATGACCAGACACAAGGGAGGTGTGGCCTCCCAGATTACATGTACCCTTTCTCCTGTGGGTATGCACAATTTTCCAAGGTGATACAATAGTTTCTCCTGCAAGTGATAGTTTTCCACCTGTGAACCATGGGTTAGTTTTGCACAAATATCCTTAAAGTCATCATCGTTAGCATATTGTTCAACATAACGTTCAAAATATAACGAAGCATTATGCAAAATAACAGAAGCAGAAAACCAATCGACTTGAAATGACGAGATTGCTGCAACTTGGTCCATGATTGAAGATACTGCAAGGGCTGTTGATCCATATGGATGATGGTCTCCTTGTTGATCAAGTAGTGTTTCCACTTTTTCACACTCTGGGCTAAGGCATATAATTCCTTGTCATAAGTGGGATAGTTTATCACAGCCTGAGAGAAATTCTCTGAATGGTAACATATCAACTTATTTTGCTACATCAGTACAATTCCCATGGCATATCTGTTGGCATTTGTTTCGATATTGAATGGCTGTTGGAGATCTGGTAAGACCAAGACTAGTGTGGTGCTGATCTTTTCTTTCAACGTTTTGAAGGACTTCTGTTGCTTTCCTCCCCATTGAAAGACTTGCTTTACACTTGTCAATGTGTGTAAAGGTGCTGCAATAATAGAGAAATTGGCAATAAATCTCCTCCAATATTGTACTGCACCCAAAAAGCTGTGAACCTCGATTACACTAGTAGGCTTAGGCCAATTTACAATTGCTTCAACTTTAGAAGGATCAATTTTTAGCTGAACGTGACCAACAATATGACCTAGGTAAACCAAAGAGGTTTTCCCAAACTCACACTTTGACAATTTTACATAGAGTTTTTTGTTTCTCAATACATCAAACACTTTCTTCACATGACATACATGTTCATTCCAAATTTTACTAAAGACAAGAATATCATCTAGATAGACAAGAAAAACTTCATCAATGAAAGGCCTAAACAGATCATTCATGACCCTCATAAAAGTGGTTGGAGCGTTGCAGATTCAAAATGGCATCACCATCCATTCGAACAACCCCTATTTGGTCTTGAAGGCGGTTTTCCACACATCCTGCTCTGCAATTCAGACCTAGTAATAACCACTACGCAAATCCAATTTGGTGAAATAGATAGAATTCTTTAACTGATCTAATAAGTCATCTATGCAGGGAAGAGGGTAACGATTTTTCACCGTGATTTTGTTTAGTTCTTGATAATCCATGCACATCCTCCATGTTCCATTTTTCTTCGGCACGAAGACAACCGGTGAGCCGCATGGAGAAGTGCTTGGTCTGATGACCCCTTGGTTCAATAGTTTCTGCACCTGATTTTTGATCTCCTCCATCTCAATGGTCGACATCTTCTACATGCCAATATTTGGTAAAGGATCGTCATGCTGCAAATGGATCTCATGTTGGATTTCCCACTTTGGAGGTAATCCCCTTGGTTCCTGAAACGTCTCATCATAGTTAGAAATTAATTCACATAATTCCTTTTTATGCACATGATCACAACTTTGGAAAGCATCGGATAATTCTGCATCTTTTCCCCTTACAATCATAAGCATGCAACCCTTACTAAAATTCACCAACCTCTTCATTTGTCCTGCACTTACAAGGCTGGAATTGATTTTAGTTTGATGAGCCCTTACAATATATTATACCCCATCTTTTGTGATTTGGTATTTATTTTCATGACGGAAGAAGATTGCCTTTCTATCATATAGATATGGACTCCCTAACACCATGCCATAGATATCCAATGGTATCAAATCAAGTCTTACCTCATCCACTAACTTAGAAGCGATCACAAATTTAACCTTGCACTACTTAGTTACATTCAGTTTTTCTTTATCATGTATCCATCAAAGTAGGTAAGGTTTTGGATGTGGTTTGGTTTCCAAGCCTAGCTTCTTTACCAAGGACTCTGAAATTAAGTTTGCTTGGGATCTGGTATCAAATAGAGTTTCCACTTTTGTATGATTTATGATAACTGTAATATGAAATAGCTCAATTCTCTTTTATTCATTAGGAAGAGACTCATCTATTGAACTAGTGCCTTCATGTGATTTAGAATTAACATGAGGTGTAAGAGTACCTTTTGTTCTTGTTGTTGTGATCAATGCTTCATCTCTGGAATCGTATCCAAGGTCTTGCTGCATAGTTGCCACTGTCTTCTTCTTTCCTTTTCCTCCATACTTCTTTGTTCTCTTTTCCGAGTACTGTTTCCAACAATGATCATCGTCATAACCTTCCTTTTTGTAGTGCGTGCAATAAGGTCTTTCTCCTTCATCTTTCTTGGTTGATGCCATCCTCTTCTCCTTTCCTTTTACTTTCACTTTGGGTTTTCCATTTGGAGGTTTGAAAGGTGGTTTCTTGAAATGATCATCTCTTTCATTTTTTTCCCTGTTCTCAAGATGAATTTCCATCACACTGGCGGAGTCAATAGTAGTTGGTTCAAACAATAATAATGAATGTCTAAGGTAACTATCTAATGATCCAATATACTTAGTTACTACTTCAGGTGAGTCAAGTGCAATGTCCAAATTAAGTGCCTGTTTTCTAAATTCCTTTGTAAAGCTTTGAACATCTTGACCTCTGCCTTGCCTTAAGTATTCTAATCCATTAAGGCTTTTTGTTTATAATCCAAGGGATATAATTTTTCCTTTAATGCAAAAATGAAATTATGCCATGAGGAAAGAAGGTTACCCACACTCTTACTGCTTCGCAATTTGCTGTCCCACCAAACGAGAGCGTTGCTACTCAGCCGAAGAGAGGCCAACTAAATGTTTGACTCGTCCTCTTCGATCTGCTGAATCCTGCAGTAGATTTCAATCTGCCTAATCTAGTTATTAGGCTTTTCTGCATTACTTTCACCGCTAAACATGGGAAGATCAAATTTGACATCTAATTTAAAGAAATGTTTCTTAGATGCATCCCTTGAATTTCTATGATGATGGTGATGAGAGGAAGAAGAAATTTCACTCGTGGAAGGAGAAGGAGGGGGTTCTTCTCCACCATTTCCATGCACTAAACCTTGGATTTCTCTCTTTTTCTTTCTTCAACCTTGAAAGCAACTGACTGGCATTCTTTTCCATTGTATAGAAGGTTTTGAGGAAATTGTGCTCCTCTTCATGACAAGCCTCTTCATCTGCTATGTTTCTCCTTCGATGTGCATGCCTCGCACTACGTACACTACCTCCCCTACCTAGGCGTACTGACAAACTACGTTTAAGTATAAAATCGCTGGCAGATTCTTCAAGGAAATCGTTTTAATAGGGAGGAGGTCAGACAGTCAAACCTCACCTCCTCCTTTTTTTTACATGATAAACTAGTTTTTTTTAAATAAATTTTTGGTTGGGTCAGGCCCGCCTTGGGCAGCCCGCCCACCATACCCATCTCCACCATGGCCATTGCATTTAGTTGTATGTTGGGCGTGTTTTGGGTTGGTTCCATGCCCCAAGGGCCGGCCCACCCATTTCCGTATGATATTTGTTTGGTGAGTCCCGTTCTGTGGGACGGTTGCGGGGTTCTGTGGGAGGGGGTCGGGGGTCGTGGCCCGCCCCTCCACCAAATTTATAATATGTGCGGTTATGAGGATTGGGGGGTGGTGGGGTTGGTGGTCCCCACCCCCTTTTTTATATATTTTTTTGTTATAATAAAAAAATGGGTCATTTTTAAAAATTCTGTTTTTAAGCCGAAGGAGTCTTTTTAACCAAGCCACTATTTCGCCTAGAATCTGGTTGGAGTTGGTCGGATTCCTTTTGCCAGAAAAGTGAAAATTGTGTCCTTGTTAAACCTATCCAGTCATCAAAAGTCAACCCAACTTTGATTGCCTCTTTCTTATTCTTCTTCTGGACTCGGATTGGAGTGTCATTCACATCGTTGGAATAAGGGAAACTAGCACTTCGATCTATTGTCAAGTTCATCGCCTTTCTGTTACTTTGAATTTTTAGCTTTTTCCATGCCACTGGTGTCTGGAGATCCTCTTGGATCATTCATGCAACAAACTTCCAAGTTGTTGGCGGCTAGCTGTAGATAGATTCCTTTGGTGTACAGGGTGTCAAGTGATTTTCCCTTATTATCATGGAACTAGCACACTTCACATATGATGTGAAGTGAATTAGTTGCAATTTTATATATTATGTAGATAGTTTAGTTCAAAGGCCTCAACTAATCAGGTGGTTAAAGATACTTTGGTGAGAATTTTGTTTTTATATAGATCATTGTTGCTTTATTTTTTAGTGGAGGCTCTCTTCTCTTTTGCATTAGAGATCTTCACTATAGTTTTGAGAGTTTTTGTGCCACACAACTAATAATGATATGTTTCCCTCCTGTACCTATGACTGATGTGCATATGCACATGAGGAGGAATTTGTTGCCCAATAGGGGACAAGAAAAGTGAACATGTACCCCAGCTGGCAGAGAGATTTGTAATCTCTTATATGGATAGGACAATCCCATCCTTGGTCTTGGATGGATGGGAGAGCATGTACAAAAGATATTGCTTAATATAACTAACTTTCTAGATGATATTGGTAATATTATTGTTATGTTTTCATAAATGTAATTGCATATATTTTTTCACTTATTTAATTCTTAAGAAATTTATTATAACATTGTTTCATTTATCTTAATATTATTCTATATTGGTTTGTAAATATAAACACCTACGTTGGGGATGAGTCTCCCAAAAATAACGAGGAGATGGAGGATGCTAGCCAATTACCTCTAGTACTTAGACTTGGACTACTATAAATGGAAAATCGTAGAATCCACATGAAGATGATAGATTGCATATGTAATATATTCACTAGGAAGGAGTCATACATATGTGTGTGAGAGAGATTTTACAAAATTAAGAGGTTTCTAACATATGGGAAACCCTTTCTCACAATAAGATGACATTGATGCATTATGTTGTTAGTGCCCACAACCTCATTTGAAGATTGAGGGATGGTTCCCATGGTTCCTTTGAGGATGATGATGATGACCCCCCACCTCATGATTCTCCACCACCTATTTCTGCAACAGACTGACTGCCATTGCCCATCCTCCTCTATCACCTAGTTCTACACCAATCTGACTAACATCCCCTCATCATCTAGCTAGAACATTCACTGACCCACAGGTTGGACTAATTCGTAAATTTTTGTGGATATTCCACTATATAATTCATCACAACAAATCTAATATAATTATACTTAAAATCCAAAATATTTACGATGAGGGTTATTTCCTTAGACATTTAGATTTATAAAGTTAGTTTTTTCATGCGTGAGATATATAAATGTGGTAGATATATGAAAGACAAAACATTATCACTCACAACCAATAATAACATAGGATATGATCCAAGGAACCCTTTGGAAGAAAACCCAAATAGAAGGTGAGGCAAATCTACTGTCCTTTTCTGTGAATAGAAATACATGAACCCTGAACCCTCCCTATTTTCTCCCCCTCTATCTTTATCCACTCTTAGCTATATTGCTCATATATGGAACGAAATGCACTTGCATAGAATGGAAACCCTCAATATGAGTTAGAAATCGGCCCTTCTAGATTCTTCTTCATAGTTCCCACATGGATAGCCCCTCTTTCATGAGTAACAGGGGTTGATGTGGTTATAACATAGGTTTTAAATGTTATAAAGTGGGCAAAAATTGTTAGAAAAACATCCTATAAAACAACAATTTGGGATAACAGATATTTTAGTGGAGGTTTTAACATAACTTCATTACAACTAAAAAATTTATGGGCGACCAGAGGTTCTAGCAAATGTTTTTTTTGTGCACTTAATGGAACAAGTAGAACCGTTGCGCTACATACATAAAATCACAGGGCGACATACATAACTAAAAGCACTAAGGTGTTGAATGCAAAGAATATTGGTGTGTAATATATACCACACTGGTGCTAAGAGATAAAAAAGCCTCAGGGTGTTCTTTTACAAAACGACATCGGGGCATGCAAAAACTAATTGTTGTACTAGTGCTTTTTTGAACTTGCAGCGCTAATGTGTATCGTTTGTAAAAACACCCTAATGCGTTAGTTATACAAAAGGACCAGTGTTGTTAGTTTTAATAATGCACCAGGATGGAAATAATATTTTGTAGGACCAGGGAGTTAGTTATATGAAAGCACTAGTGCGTTAAGAATTACAATGCACCAAGACGTTAATCTCAAACAAGACCAGTGCTTGAAGAAATAAATGCACCGATGCTCTCGTTTTTTTAAAAGGCACTAGGCATGAAAATATACTATCATAGTTCTTTTTATATAACATAATGCATCGATGCATTTTTATGCGGATGTACTAGTTTTTTGAATGTAATTTTCTCTTTTTTGGAAACGTCGACCTATGACAGTGCAATTATTGTAATTTTTTAAATCTGTTATTCATCGAAAAATTGACATATATCTTATAACAACATTCATATAAATTAAAATTTGATTAGTGCATTTGTATATGATGTTTGGATTAATTTGTTATATTATCAGATTTTGAATCTCTTCAATATAATATTTAATTATCCATATATGTAATCAGTGGTGTAACATTTCACAACAACATTGGATAACACAATAGAATACATTAAAATTTATTTTATTATATATCAATAAGAGGCTCTTTGTCATACAAAATGAGATTGTTATTGGTAACCTCTTGTCTTTCAATTGGGACACTATGTCCATTACATTAAATTAAATGTCTGATTTTCACACACAATTATTTTAAAAAATACAATAGGTTGCATTGATATCCAAATCGATCATCATTCTTCACTGGAATTGTTGTCAGTGCTCCAGCTACTTCCATGAATTGGATTATTTGGAGGAATGTTTTGTTGATTGCATCTTTTTTTCTCGTCTTTTTTATCTTGCAGTACCATCTGCAAGCATAAAAATAAAGTGTAATGAGTGTATATACATTGGTGAGAATAATGAAAATTGAAATAAATAATACACATCAATGTAAATCAAATAGAAATGTACCATAACAAGAAGTGACTCATAAACCATGCACATGGTTTCAAAACCAAGTCTCATTTTTTTGCAACAAGTCTTCTGCTGATGTAGTTCCATACTTTGTTTCGTGCATGTTTTAAACCCCATTATAAATCATAGTTTAATGTAAAAGATTTTTTTGTTCTATTCATTATAAAATCAAAGGAGCAAAACAACATAGATAGTTACAAATTCCACAATTAATTTTTGATGTCAACATACACTCACAACCCTTATTTAACCCAATGCCAATAAATTCTTTTGATGGCTCTTCTTTGTATGTTAGCACCTATTTAAAGACTTTCAAGAATGGTTGTTGTAAAGCAAATTAAAACATACAAAAGTGAAACTTTGAGTTGTTATAAGGAAATATTAACAATTTATACTCACAAAATTTGAAATCAACCATTTTCTTCCTTCTTGTCCTATTTTATGTGATGAATGAGTTCCATCTTGTTTTCTTTTCTGCAAGAAAATACTTCAAAATGAATATTTTATGCTAAATTATTAATTTTATATTTACAAAATAAATCGTGATTACATATATTTGAAGCACATTGTTGTTGAGATGGCCCCTCCTATGCAATTTATGTCCATTTACTTGACCATCTCCTTATACACTTTTTTGGATATTCTTACTGACATGTTTCGCATATCAACAAGTTCATCATTTGGGATTTTCATAATCTTCGTGAAAAAAGTAATAAACTATTTTTATAATGATATATGAAAACTATTTATAACAAAATCAATATTAATAAATGAATGGTTTGTAGTAATATATACATATAATTCTAGAAATCATTTTATATAGTTAGGAATATTACCTCTTGAATGATTCTTATTTTTTGTTGTATGTTTTTGATATTGCGAGTATGACATGCCTCATTGACCATTGCTCTAGAAACGTTTCATGTAGTTTATATGTAATTTGGTTCTTAGAATCATTGAATTGAGTTTTGTATTGTAAGTGGAAAGTACATCTATATGTTCATTCCAATAGATCCCTCATAGCTCTGTAAAAAATTCCCCTCCTTTCATTAACCTCCAACACCACCCCAGATGAGCTAATGACCAATTCATCATCATTTACATGTTCTATAATTTTTCTTTTCTTAGAATGACATTGATCTTTTCCTTCGTTGTTGCTCCTTGTAAATCATTAAATATATATGAATTAATAGATTGGTTGAAATATATTATCTAATATTCTTAAGTATATTATTAATAAAAATTCAAAAAAAATTAAATCATATTGAATAGTATTTCTTAATTCACATGATTCATCATTCTACAATTTTTTTATCAGGCTTTTAAGCTCTTAAGCACTTAGATTAGAAATAATCTTATTGACATTGTTCATTTTGTGGCTCTGCATGACACGCACCAACCAATACATATTAGTTAAACTTACATATAGTTCAAGCATATTAATTTTGTAATGAATTTACAAAGAACTTGCTTTCTCTTATTTTTTTGATGTGCTATCATTGCGTCGATCAAGCTTTTTGTTACTTGATATCTTCTGAGACATTTTTTATCAATATAAAACCAGTAGCAATCAATATAGAAGCCATTAAATATATTTTACAAATAAATCAAATAATTTTCAATAAAAAATAACTTTGGTAACCGGTGTGTTTAGAACATTAAACGCACCAAGGTTTTGGCCCTAGTTGATCATCTATATCTTGTGTCCCTTGTCTTATTGTTCTTTAACATTAAATGCATCAGGAATTCAATTGTTTAACACCATCATGAAAATTTATTTTATTTAAATAATACTAAATATTTTATCTAAATAATACTAAATTATTACTGTGCGATTTGTAAGGACAAACATAATGAAATGATTTAATGATGCTATTTTGAAGAAGCGCATTGATGCATTATATTACAACGATAGCAATGATTAACAAACTAGACATAATAGAGAGTGTTATAATATATCAGTGTGTTGTATTACACAAGGAGCACCAGTGCGTTATATTATAGAGGGTGCACCGCGAAACATATAGCCGTTAAAAAAATACGGAGAGGGCCGACAGGGTTTGAATCTAATTCAATAATTGATTCCCCTACTTTACATGTCAAACACCCTATTTATAGTAAGTACACAAATCTATTAAATCTAAAATTATAAAATTGAAAAACCCTAATTGTGAAGTGGTAAACAAAGTTAAGCCCCAAGGTGAAATTTTGTAGGAAGAAGCAAGGTTTTAAGATAAGTTTTTTTTTTGTCTGAATTTTAATTAAATTTAAATAAGAAAATAGATTGTAAAAAAATTTATCGGTAAAATCTATAATAATTTTTTATATTATACATGTTTTTTTGAATTGTGAAGAAATCTAAAATAAATTGTAAAATATTTTAACAGTAAATTTAAGATTTTTTCTATCTAGGGTTTTTGAATGAATCACCATATATTTCAACTTCTGATATTTTGGTGGATCCAAAATATTTTGCAGCTTTACAATGCTCTTAGTATGTATCTCTTGCAAATGATCTCTCTTTTAATTAAATCTTAACATAAATTCTAAATTTTTTTATTAGTAAAATAAACAACAAAGTTTAAATTTTTTACTAAGCAGGTTTTCGAGTGAATCACTATACGTTTCAAGTTCTGATCTTCTAAATAGTTATGTTGCTCCAAAGTATTCTTCTATTGCGCAATGCTTCTGGTATGTCTCTCTTGCAAATCACCCACTTGAAATTTAAAGTAAAATAATGAAATGTTGAATAAGTTTTTACTATTTAAAAGACTTTATGAAATTATATTTTGAAAAATCAATTGCCATTTGTTTTTTAATTTTAAAAAAGAAAAAAAATAACGCATTTTGTTCTCAATTTCTCCTCACATCGGTGCGTTCGATAGTCAAGTGCATTGGTGCATTTATATAAAAAGTGCATCGACATTGTCGGGGTGCCAATTTTTTTCAACACACCGCCATCATTAAGGGAATTTTTAGGTCTAAAACAGGCCTCATAAGGATATTATAATATAACAGTTGAAATAATAAAATAATATTAGATTACATCATCAAATCATTATTGCAATCACGTTTTTCATGTATTTCACACTTTTCGCGTAGTAGGGTCCATCGAAAGCATGCAACATGGGTACTCCTTAGATGAGGAATTAAATTTGGCATCTAACGAGTACTCCCACTTGAAATTTGAGTAAAACCTTAGGGATATAAGTTGAAAATACGAGTTGAAAAAATAGTTTTATTATTTTTAATCTTTTTACTTTTTTACTCCAAAAATGGTGAATTATCCCCCATGGTTGACATCATCATCTCGTTTGGTTGTACATTTTTCTTAGGAGGCCCATTTTAGACCTCAAAATTCCCCTAATGGATACATTTTTTTTTTTTCAAAATTCCAAAACAATATGATTAAATTTTTTAATGCAATGGTGCAGTTTCTATTTAAAATCATCAGTGCTCTAATTATTAAAAGAGCATTGAGTTGATTGAACTCGTTTTTATTTTTTTTAAATCAAGAAACTTATGCGTAGCGATGTTTTTTTTTTAAGTGCATTGGTGCATTTTTGTAGAAGAGCATGATATGATAACATATTTTTTCGGAATTCCAGAAACCAATGTGGGTATTATTTGAATGCCACAATGATGTTAATCTTTTAAACGCATCGGTGCGCTTTGTTCTAATCAGCACAACGATTGGGTTTAAAAGCTATATGAAATTTTAATTTTTCATAAAATGGCATATTAATCTCAAATTATCCTTTAGGATGCGTCCACGTGAATTACAATAGTTCATAGTATACATTTTCCAGTTAAAGTTGCCTTATTCTTGAAAAATGGTTTGAAAACTATATTGAAATTCAGATTGTGGTTATATAGTTGTTGAGGTTAATTTTGGATATGCACACAAATTTATATTTCTGATTTTTCTCAAATGTAAGGATAAAATCTCAATAATATCAAATGACCAATTCTTCAAATTGTAGCTCATTCCATATTGTTGATTAAATTCCTTCACTAAGTTCTCCCTTTCCATCTCTAGTAAGTTCAAATTTTATTTATATTTCGATTATCTAATTGAATTTATTTATTTTTAATCCATGTCAATTTGAATAAAATGTATCCAATTTTGCAGGAACTTAATTCAGAATTGAGTTCAGATGCAAAAAATAATACTCCATATTTTAAAAAATGTCAGAAGCTCTTATCTAGAGTAGCATATCGTAAGTAGTTGGTAGATGAAAATGGACAACCTCTTTACCCTACAAATGGAACATGGCATCTTCCAGCCGCAATCCTAAATCAACGATGGTAATAATTGTTTGGTATAATGTAATTAAACAAACCAATTGCATTGGTGTGCTTACTAATATCATTGATATTGTACTAATGATGTCATTCAATTTTTTTTGAAATTAGGATTCTAGTGATGATGAGCGACCCACCTACCATCTTCTGGAGCACCACACTACAATGTCAAATCGAGAAAAGGATGCATTAAGAGTAATAATCAGCGAGGAAGCATACAAATAATGGTTGAATAAACCACCTATTCAAATCCCACTATGTCCAGATTCACCAATTAGGAATGACTACAACAATATTAGTTCTTCATCACAATTTGGCAATGGAGGCAACCAAATGGAGGTTATTATGGATGATTACTTATGGAATACATCTACAATGGAGGAGATGTTGTTAGATGCATTCCAGAATGATGACTAGGGGATGATGCTCATATCATTGATACCTTATTCAAAACATTGAAATCTGCTTCCACCAACCCTCTCTTTGGATCCAGTGGAAAGTCAAAGTCTACTTAGATGGGGAAAATGATATTGTTGTACAACGTGAAATCAAAGTTTGGCATGTCGAATGCATGTTTCTTGGAAATATTGAGGTAATTAACTTGCATGATCGATCAAGTTCCTTATATTTTGTCACATAATCAAGATTATAAATTGTCGATTTTATGAACGTTAAATATTGACATTGTACAATTATATTCCCTTCCAATTGTAGAATATTCAAAGATAAGGTTCTTCTGAGTGACAATGTCTTTCCAAGTAGCTGCGAAGAAGCAAAGTAGATGTTAAAAATGTTGGGTGTTGGGTACATATCATATCATGCATGTATGAATGATTGTGTTCTATATAGAGAAGAATATGTAGATAAAGAGATATGTCCAAAATGTGGGCATGAAAGGTATCGAAATTAAAACAAAATGGTAAATCACATGATCCTCCTCATAAGATATTGAGGCACATGCCTATAATTCCAAGGATTCAAAGACTCTTTCATATAGAAAATCCATGGCCTAAAAAAATCAAGGATGAAGTATGAAGTCTACGACTCAACATAGCCATGGAAGGATTCAACCCATATTCCTTCCAAAACACCAACTATTTCTTTTGGCCTGTAGTAGTGATCAATAACAATACCCCCCATGGTTGTTTGTGAAGAATGAACATCTTATGTTGGATCTCATAGTCATTTTTAGAAGACAAGTGAACAATATGGATGTCTACTTACAACCATTGGTAGATGAATTGAAGAAGTTATGGGAAGGGATACATGTGTATGATGTATCAAGACCCATCACAATAGAGAGTAGTTTTATGTTGTATGGCAAATGCGATTACACAATACATGATTATTTGGGCTTATGAGTTTGCTCCGATAAAATATTACATTCTTATTGATTTGTTTAGTAACAATATTGTTTCGCATATTAATTTAATTTTCTGGAATTGTTAAGATCTTCATGGCCGCTAATGTGTTGGCTTGTATACAATAATTTCATAGGTCTTGTAATAAAAGGGTATCATGGATGTAAATGTTGTGGACCTTCTTTGAAGGCTAGGTGGTCCAACCACCTACAAAAGCCTTGTATGACTTCTCTAGGGTATTCCTCCTAGAAGAACACCCTTACAAAAGAGAAACAACCACTTTCAATCGTAAACCAGAGAGAACTCAAAGGCCTGCAATAATGACACTAACTAAATGGCTTAGAGCATATGAGAGATAGAAGGAGAAGGAATTTTCAGAAATGTCGATTCAAATGGGGAGCTATGTTCAATGATCCATAATTATTCAACACCTATGTTGAGAAATTTCCCATTGGGATGAAAAGGAAATCTGTCTTTTATGAGCTCCCATATTGGGAGCATCTTAAGATTTCCCACTTACTAGATCCCATGCATATATTAAAAATTTTCCATCTTATTTGTAGAGGCACATATCATTGAAAGAAAGTGACACATTAGATGTTAGGAGAGATCTTATTTATTTAAAAACTAAAAAGAAACATTGGCCAAGGCAAGAAACTAGAGGAGACGTTGGTCCCTCTTGGTATTTCAAAGAAGGTCATGTCCCATGGGTTTTAAATAAAGATGATCTTTCTTTGGCAAAGGAAGTTATAATGAGTGTGAGGGTGCCTTATTTATATGGGTCTTCATTATGACGCTGCTTCATTATGGAAAGCCATTTGTTGGGGTTGAAATCACATAACTATTTGAACCTTCTAAGAGTACGTATGTCAAAAACATGATTTTACTATTTTGTTTTGTAAGCTCGGCGGGTCTACATTTTCATCATGTACAATATATCATCCCGATTAGGGCAGGTAATTGAACCAGTGACATCACATCAAGGAGTTCCTTAACAGAGCACCCGATCATCGTCTATCCAAGACCCCGTGGACATTTTTATTTTTATTTTTATGTAATGGGATATTTTACAATTAATTTTTGTATAATGTACTATTTACTTTGCAGTGTCATTATCCTTTGTTTGTGTGTGGGTGTGTGAACCATCACTTCGCCCAAGACCTAAGACATGCCATATCTAAATTATCTGCATTTGTACGTTGGAGCACATCAAAGAAAATTCATATGGCTAGCATTCCATGGTGACATCAAGAGATAGTTAATATTGTTTGTATATTTGAGAGGAATTGTCCATGAGTTTCATGGACTTGCAGGTTCATATTCTAATTCACCTAGCAGATGAAGTTGAATTAGTTGGGGTTGTTTCTCGTCATTGGATGTTATTCTTAGAGAGGTACGGGAAGAAATTGAAAGGTTTTCTTTGACATAGGGAAAAACCTGAGGGCTCTATGGTATAGGGCTATATATCGTATGAGTCTTTCTATTATGCTAGTGAGTACATCAAACAGATCGACAACACACCAGGTGCGGTGATTTGGGACGACGAAAGGGATGAAGAAGAAAGATAAGGGGAGCTTCTCAAAATGAATGGGAATAGGCACCTAATAAAGAGTAAGTGCATACTTATAATTTGTCAAATTACTACACAATAGCTATTCACACTGAATGTCATATTAATGCATATTTTGATCTCCCTCACACACACATATATATGTCTGTGTCTGTGTGTTGGTTTGATTTCATTGGTGAATTCAGAAATTGAAGTGATCAATAAATTCGTTATTTACAATATGGAAACGAAATAACCATGGGTCGCATTGTATGAATAGAAGAGGAGGAAATGGGATAGTGACAAGAAATAATTCAAACAGTTGAATGGTAGAAGCATGCCTTATCTTGATCATTTAAAAGAAAATATGCCAATGGCATTCCCTAATAGTTGGGTTGTTGATCAAGTTAGAGAGAAATATGGTACATCTGGTTGTTACCCATGTGTTGAAGAGGATGTGTTAAACATAGGGATTGGGTGCAACAACTCAGTAATTATATTCTCTTTTTGTACATGTGTTTTAGCTTCATACTACACCTTTTAATTATAGCACACACACACACACACACACATTTCATATTTTTAATTATGTTCAGGTTATTAGACACATGACACTGTGATTTTTTCACGTTTTTTATAGGTGGATTTGTTCCCATCTATGTGGGCATATGGACATCATTTTCACACGAAGGATGCCTATGATGGACGCATGACATACGACTGTGGAGTGGAAGTCGAGTTCGACCAATCTAGTCGTGTTAGCCACCGTGATCAAAACCTAATGCTAGGTACATTATGTTACACTGGAAAGATACAAGATATCATTCAAGTGGACTTCTCTCCTTTCCAATGTGTTATTTTTAGGTGCAAGTGGTGGGACACCTTTGATCAAAATAATGTAAAGGAATATCATGATAGTGTGTTGATATCTATCAACTCTAGAAAGATGTGGCATAAAGCTAGGGAGCCTTATGTTTTCCAAAAACATTGCAACCATGTGTTGTTTTACCCAGATGTGATGGATAGGGATTGGTGGTTCGTATTAAGAAATGAACCTAGATCAAAACATATTTTTGGGAACAACAATGTTATCATGCCAAGCGAGAAAGACAATTAGGGTGATGACAATGAATAGTGATATGTACTTGTGTTATTTCATCGTTTATACTATTATTGTATGCTTTTGTTGTAATTATTTCACTAATTATATTGTTTTTGTTTCATCTTGTTGGTATTGTACAACATAATTGGTAAGATTCACAAACATTTTTACACATTTTTTTGTAGTAGAAACATTTTTACAGTACTTAAAACTAAGTGTTTCCAATTGGGTATATTATCAATGATAATAAGGATTCAAGGTCACAACCCTTCAAATTGAGAATAAAATAGTGAGTTTGTGATGGTGATTAAGAGGCATTTGTTTGACTTTCAAATAGACTTCGTTATGCATTTTTGTTTCCTATTTAGATTATGTGAAATATATATATATATATATAATATATATATATATATATATATATATATATATATATATATATATATATATATATATATATATATATATATATAATGTCTTTACCATTGTGAACATGATGTAATATGAGTAGGGAGAAATGTGAAAACATGAATTTTATTCACTATCTCATGATAAGTATGTGGAAACAATAATTTTTTTTGAATTGTTCATTAAGAAATAATCAAATATATCTTTTGTTAGAAGTTTAAATCTAATATATTATCATTTTGGAATTATTTAACTCATATTTATTATTGAAAATAATTAAATTTAAACCCGTTTAATAGCGAATAAAGAACAAAAATAACACACACACACACATAAAGTTAGATTAAATCTAAATTAATTGCACCAAGAGGCACTTTATAACTTAACATAGAAGAGATATTGTCATGTAATGTTACATTTAAAAATAGTAATAACAAAAGAAATTAATGTCAACCATAATTACAAGAAACAATATTATTCATATTACATTATGTGTAATTCATTCTATATTCCATTTACATGTGATATTTAAAACAAAAATATATTTATAACAAAAAATATTTTACTGATAAGTAAAATATTTCAATGTCCATATTAAATAACATAATTTCATAGATACTTTATATAGACAAAAGTAAAGTAATTTAAATTGAAAATTTTCTTATATTTTCACTTTAGTGTTAAAGATTGAGAGAATTCTTATTCCATTAATAGTTGCTTTGTAACTCAGTGTATGAGGGATATTTGTAAAATTTTCAATGTTTAATATGGATTTGATATGTAAAATTTTAGAAAATATTAATAATAAAAATAATTGAATGTATATATACATGAAAAATTTATGGGGGGCATATTTTAACATTTGGGTGTGGAGACTCTCGGATCCGAGTGACGTTTCGACATTTAATGGTTTTCATGCAGCATAAAGAACCCAGGTACTGCCACCTGCAAAGCAGCGTGGCGTCCCAGATCACAATCGCTCGCAGAGGGAATGTTTTTATGGTTGCAGGACAGGGCAGGCCGACAACATTAATGCAGGACGCGCTTCGAAGCTGCCTGTTGATGGTTAAATACATGGTGTTTCCATACGTCCATTCCACCTCCAGCGTTCAGGTATCTGGTTATAGGTTTGGTTTTCAGTTATGGTGTGAAGATGAGAACACGCCTGTCTTCAGAGGAAAGATTCAAGCTCGCTCGGGTTTGAATTTGCAGCACTTTGAATTCACCTGCGTGCTCCACAGGGGAATTAGTTCAGTGGCTTGGGGTAAGTGGTCTGTTATCTGTAATATCAGTTTTGTCTATGTTTCTTCTCGGTCTCGGGCTTCAATTGTATGCACTTACGGGCCTCGAGTTCAATTGGGTCATTCCTCTAGTTTTAAGCCCTGTTCCTTTGATTTTTCTGTGTCTGTTCCGTGGGTTGGCAAAATGAAGCGCCATGGGAAGCGGATTCGCTTAGGTGACCGCCCTGGCAGTGGCAAGAGACCCTCAGTCAATCCTCGTGCCAACCCAGCACTTTCGCCCATCAACCTCTCTTCCTCTCCTAAGGACCTTCCACCCAGAAATCCTCCTCGCAAGCCGATTCCCAATAGTGCCTTTCAATCTACCCATTTTAAATTCTAGAGCAATTTGAATAGGCCTTTGATTTCTACTCAGATCACCATTCTCATGGCGGAAGAAGAAAACTAAGTTGCCCCTCTTTCCTGCATTGTGCCCAACCCCTCTCACAGCAGTGAGCGCTCCTCGGCCGAGGATTCTCTAGGTATCAAGTGGGAGATTGAACCTGGTCTGCAGGTTCATTTGCCCCTTGTTATCCCTCCCCTGGTTGACAGTGACCCAATTGAAGCGGAGACTGATGCAGAACCGCCGACCTCGACAAGGTGGTGGAAGACAAGGATCTTCTCAATCATGATGACGCATGTCAAGATGCTGAGGAGACTCATGGGGAAGCAGAGGAAAATGATTAACATGCGTTGTGGTTTGCCTCTTTTTGTTCTTTGGTGGGTGCTCAGAAGGCAATACCCAGACATTTTGGTCATGGTTCAGCTTGACGGCATCAACTTCAGGTTATGGTCTCCCATTGACGAAGCGTCCATTCTCCTCCTGGACATTTGCTATCAGTTTTGCTCATCTGTTTATTTTCTTGTTTATCAGTCTATGTCCAATTGTAATGCCAATTTAGTTGGTTGTAAGTCTTTGTTTTCCCCCAGTTCTCACAGTTATGGGGCAGTTCTGTAATGTTGAAGGCTCTCGGGTTCCCGCCCTTGCAGCCTCCGCTATATGTAAAAATATTTTGATTTTCAGTTAATAGAATTAGTTGTTACAGAGAAAAAAAAAACATTTTAGTGTGGAGAACGTGAATTATAAATAAAATATTTCAATGTCAACTACATATATATTATACTAGCCTAGATCCATCTTAACTTTGAATACCAAGTGCTTGGAAGGATCAAGTATCTTTTCACTCTAAAAGATGCTTGAATCTCAAGAGATTTGATCCCTCTCAGCGCTTGGTAGATCCAAAGTTAAGATGAATCTAGGCAACAGGCTATAAAAAATTGTGACTTAAGCTTTTTAAATTTAACAATAGATTGAATTTTATAAACCAATATTGAATTAGTTAAATTATATTTTTGAATAATTTATTATTAATAATATTTTATATTAAAAATTGAATGAGTTACACATTTTCGTCGTGTTAAGAACTAACTAAATTATTTTACCTTTAATTATTTTTTCCTTGTCAGTATTAAAATATTTTACTGATTAAGTTAGATTGAATATCAATGAACTATGTAAGCATTAGAAAAATATTTATCGTAATTTTATAATCATAGTTTCAACCATACTAAACTTTGTAATTTATAAAAATGTCTTTTCATTTTTTTAAAGTAAGTCATTTTGCATGCAATTTCATATAACGCACATAAGTATGACACACCATTGTTGGTTCACAATTTTAACTTGTAAATGCGGTGTAGAATACTTGTGCACTAGTGTGCACGGATAACCATTTCGCACCGGTACGATATGTTCAGGTTATCAAACACACTAATCTATAGCTATATTTTTAAATATTATTTTTGTGGTGCATTTGGTAAATATAAATGCATCGAGCGTGACACACTGACGTACAATCTGTTGCATCTTTCCTAACGTGTTTTAATTTACAACACACACTGTAACAACGATGTTGTGTTATGTTCACACATTGAAATGTGGTGCACCCTGTAAATTTACAGGGTGCACCATTATCAGTGCGAGACGAACATATCGAGAGCATTGCGCATTGATTGTTTTTTTAAAAACAATGCCAAATTTAACCTAATTTACAACTCTATGCCGCTAAAAAAATAAATTACAAAGAAACATAGACATTACCTAGACATTTGGTCATCGAGGAAGCATTGTGGACACTTAATGGAGAAAAACAAATTCTCGCACGGTTTGAAAAAAATGGAAACTCAGGCAGTGAGCATAGTATGGAAGGATGCTAAGCAGTTGAAGCACTGATGTCAGGGCACTTGCATCTGAAAAGAGTGGCATCGGTGCTCTAGAGCTCTCCTCACTGTAGATGGTAAAATTGAGAAATTATGATCGGGAGTGTTTTTTTATTTAACCCTCCTCTGCGTGTTTCTCTAACCGCACTAGTGCGATATTTTTCCAAAAGCATCGTTTTTTTTTCTAAATTAAAAAATATTGCGGTGAATTTCTTGAGATGCTATATGGTGTTTATATACATGTACTGCATCGGTACTGTGCTTTTACCGCACTGGGGAGTAGTTGGAAAAGAACACCACATTTTTCTGAAAGTTAAAGCTAAAATGGTGCTCCTTACGAGTATGCACCAAGACATTTTACTATATGAAGGACACTGGTGTTGTCAACTATGAAAGCACCAGTACGTTGTGTTATTTAGGACACTATGTATTTTTATTTTATAAAAATATTTTTCCTATGATGCACCATGTTATATGTAGCACCGGTGCATGTATGGATAGTAAAGCACTGGTGCATTTGTAGGTTTTCGCTACACTGTCCAAAAAACATATGCTCGCCCACCTCCGCTATAAACAGATTTTCAAGCTATTTTATAGGGGTTTCCAAAAACCTCCACTAGAAGGCCTTTTCCTTGTAGTGGTGATGGCCATAGTAGTGAAATTTATTATTGAAACGTTGTTGCATGGAAGGTGCTATGCATAGAAATTTGGTGATTAAATTTCTTTAAATATTTTGTGGAATATGCCAAGTAATGTAATATCTATTAGGATGTGGGATGGCCCTTTGCAAGCTATGAAATGTCACTATTACCATTATGGTTAGGGAGCTACTTCAACATATAATAATGGATTTTCTTGGAGCTATTAATTCTCTGACACACTAATTAGAGGCATGGCATATTATCATGGCCATAGATATCTATTGTGTTGGGTAGAGGCTATGTTGACACAAAAATTTCATGGCAAATACTGTTCTTGAGTTTATATTCAAACATATAGTCACAAGAGTTGAATGACTACATGAACGGGTAGTAGACCAATAGTTAATATAAAGTAGCTTCAAATGATACTGATCTTGGAAAAAATAGTTGAAGTGAGGCTTTTATGGGCTATGTTTTGTAAACCTTTATATCAATGGAACACGTGAGATTGGAGCATTATAAGAGTTTTAAAGTTGAAATCTATAACAAATCAAAGTTGTGGAGCTAATAAAGCATGGCTATTTGAGAAGCTTGGATTCAAGGACTGTAAAGTGAAGGATATGAGGACTGAGGGACAACTTTCAACATCTGAGAAACCTTCAATAAACAAGAAGAAAAAGTAGCTAAAGGTGGATTCTAGTGTTAAGAAATATTTAAGCATAAGGAGAAGACCACCACATACAATACCAATGGTAGGTAGGATTTCAATGGCTAGAAAGGCTAAAATAAACAATTTAAGAGGGGTGAAGGACCTCATCTTGGATCTGGCAATCCCAATTTACTCAAAAGAGAGATAAGAAGTGTAAGTGTGTTTGGATAAAGATGAGCACTTGAAAGACTATGTTGAGTTGGTGCATTTAATGAATTTGATATACATCATTACATTGTTCTCACTAAGTTTTCACTAAACCAATACTTGGAATAGATTTAAGACAAGAACAAGATTCTAAAGACATTTGGTCCCTTTGTCAAGTCCAATGTTATGAGCTTGGTACATGTGCTCTATTCTAGAATTTATGCAATGACCAGTAAGTGTGTTAAGGGTATTGCTAGTGTGGACTCATTATGGAAGGATTTGGATGGATATGAATGTCCCAATCAATACCAAGATGATCCATGACATTATAAAGTTGTTGTAGTATAGGAAAAATCCCACTAATGAATTCATGGTTCACATCACATTGTACAAATATGGATTTGTTATAGAAGAGAAAGTGGACTTGTAATTGAAAATTGGCATGAAAATTAAGAAAAGGGGCTATGCAATAAATTTCGTTAACAATTTACTAGTTAGTGAAATAACATATATACTTTTTATAAGGGCATTGCAACCAATCGGAAGGATGAGTGGTTAAAATATTCCATCCATGTAATTAACATATTTTACCACCCATATGCTAAAAATGCATTGATTGGCCATCATCCTTGAACCTCCCTTTCTTGCAAACCAATATTCCCATTGAATCTCTTCCTAAAACACTCATAAAGTTGTATACCACTTTTGGGAAAGAAACCATCATACATAGGCTACTCCCGTTCATGAAAATTGCATGCATATGTTGCCTTACCATTGTTAAAGAATATATGCCTCCAAAATGCAAAAAAAATATTAATGTGCACAAAATAGGAATTAGGTAGATGTTTATGAGGACATTGACACACCTATCTCAACAAAGGCATAGTAACCTAGACCAGAGCTCTTTAAAAACCCAAGCCATTTAGAATGGCTACCCTTGATGGGTTTAATGGCTCTGTTGACCATGGATCCTTCCAGAGGAGGAGTATTGAACCCAAAAACTATCCTAATCCTAATCGAACCCTACAATTATTCTATACCTACTCGAGTTATGTTAATTGTAGTAAGGGAAACTAGATCAATTAGAAATAAACCCAAGTTCTAATATATATATATATATATATATATATATATATATATATATATATATATATATATATATATATAAAGTCAAAGTTAGAATCAACAAAGTTAAAACTATCATATAATATCTATAGTTTATGATACAACAACACGATTAGGCAAGAACGAAAATGTAACTAACACAGTAAGAAAAGAATGAAATTGTCAAAATATAATAATTGTATTCCTTAAATTGAAACTAAGTCCTATTCCTAACAAAAGAAATGACTATGTATTTTCTTAGTGTAATTAAGAACAGAAGGAGTAACTGCAGTAAGTCAAGAAACTCATATTGTTAAGTAAACATAGTTTTAAACTCTACTTGCTTTTTTAAGATTATTTTTACACTATGAAAAGGAACATAATAACTATTCTAGCAATTTTAATCAATGTTTGGTCAACGCATTACCCTTGAAATTTTACTATAATATTGTATTAGATCCCTATGAAATCTCAACAACTTTATTAGAATTTTGTTGCCTTAGAGTTTCATTGCGGTTATAGGTAGCCCCGAGTTTCTTGTTTTCTCTAGTTAAATATTTGACTCGATGATTTAGTCTTGGTATAGTAAATAAGAATCTTTAGTGCTAATAAAGGTTTATCCAAGATTCAGAAGCAATTTTATTCGTCTTACAGTTCGACTTAGGTGTGATATTGACATCATTTGGGAAGTCATGTTTGCTAGTAGACTCAAGATTTGCCTTCTTAGGCTCAGATTCTTTGAGATTAGCAAAAATTTGATTTGAAGGGAGTATCCGTTTATTTTGTTGCAATTTAGAAATTTTTATGTTTATCAATTTATCATTAATATGGGTATCATAATCTTGCTTAGACTAACTTTTTATGTGTTCGCCTGTAGATTTTGGAGAACAAGATTATAGTTGGGGTTCGACCTTTAAGGATTTAGATTTACCCCACATGTTGGGTTTACTTTAACCTCATTGTGCTCAGTAGGAGTACCTATATCCTTGTTACTGCTATAACGAAATTGGACGGTTTCAGGCCTTAAATCCTTGTCCTCTTCTTCAAAAGAAAGAATTATTTCAAGACCAGAATCAAAGGACAAAGGAAGGGTTATCTGGCACCAAATCAGGGTCTAAAGAGATTTTAGATTAAGAATTTTCGTTAGGCAAGGTTTTATCGAAACCATTCCTTATCATAAACAACTCCCAGTCCTACCCCAATTTACTCAATTGATATTTTACTAAAATTGCAATGAGACTGTGATGAATAAGGGAATGATGTGCATTAGAGTGACACTTATGATATGTAGAAGACATTTTAACTAGACTCATATAAAGGAAATTTGGCAAGTTCAACTTATACCCCAAAAAGAACAATAATAATTTGATATGATATAGGAATGCAAGACTATGTCACCCTTCACAAGTTATATAATTCCATAATAAAAACATCATATTTTTCCATTAGGGTTTGAGATAAGAGGTTGGCATAACTTTAATGTTGTACGTGTATGTTCTTTTTTCGAATGATTTCTTCCAAGGGATGTCTCCGGACCTTTGGTTATTTTACCAAACTTCACCATCAAATGACAAAAGAGTGGCATGTGCAATGAAATATACATCCACCATGAACTCAATATATCCTACCTTGGTGTTCTAGCCATCAAATGAAGCTGAAAATTCCTTGGCTACACCTTGATTATAGCCCTAAAAAAGCTGAAGAAATTCAAACCAACTAACTAATTGAAAGATCTTGACGCATTCATCATATGCCTCCAATACATTTGTGCCCACAATTTTAATTTGGGCCCGTCGTGACATGAGTGAGTCTTGTAAAATTCCATAACTGGAGAAAGGTCGAAATTAATAGGTCAACATACAAGTGATAAAACTCTTTAAAACCTTTACCTATGACTTTGACAAAGAAAAACCGATATGAGAATGATGGAGCCAAAAGTTTGATTTAACCAAGAAAACCCTAAATAAATATGCCGAGGAATAAGCAATCAAAATTGGGTACAATCATGACAGAAAAAACACATACGAATGTTGGATTGCTATAGGTTGTGAACATTGACCATCTCGGCCCTTAACACCTACTACAATAACAATAACGCAATCATTCCTTGAGCTCTAAAATATAAAGGTAGGATATTCGAGAGAGTTTGGCATAAAAACCCAAAATACTAAGGTCACAACTTAGTTGCATTAAAATATTAACCCTGTTTGAACGATGAAATAATAAACCATACAAACCCAAGGTCAACACTAATGTGCCAAGTGCAGGGCCTTACCATCATATAAACATTGTTAGAAAGGGTATCAATCATAAAATGTCACATTCAAACTGTAGTGAAAGAAATCATTTGCAAATTGAAGAATAGGTTATATGTTATAGTTATAAGTTAAATTTACTTCAAATCTTAAACTTTGTAATAGCCTTTTTCTTTGCAAATGTTCAATTGTCAAAGATCAATGGCTATCCTTGGTAACATATTCATTATAAAATAAAGGTCAAGGCTCCTTAATCTTTGCCAGAAATCCAGCTAAAGTATATGCATAATCACCATAGAGAAGAAATGTAAAATTGTAGCAAATCATCAAGGTAAATCACACAGCTCAACAAAAGCAAAAGTAATTACATATGAAAACCAAACCAATGCTGAAAAAGTGAAAAGAAAGGAAAAATAGAGAGGCGCCCATATCATTTAGCAATGTATGAGAGGGGAGGTGGTTAGCTTGCCAACATTGGTGACTGACTAGGTGAACCAATTATCTCTGGTTTAATAATTCAAATTTTAAAGAAATCAAGGAATCGTGATAAGATGGTATGTTATGCTGGATTTCAAATAACCCAAAAAGTTTCATCTCTGTTTTGTATGAACAACAATTAGAAATTTGCAACATGCCAAAATCATTTCCCCCATAATATAAACCAGTAAAGAAACTTTATTGATAATGAGTTAAAGGAAAGACAAAGATGGCCAATTAAATCATCATGTAAGATTATCTTTAATAACACATACATGGCCACTGTTTCTAGTAGGTGTCTATAGCCTTGGTAGGGATTCCTTTTAACCCAATGAAATGCATATGTCCCACCTATTAGATATAGATTCAGAGTCATTGAAAGCATTTAATTTAGTCTAAAAAATAACTAAAGGTTATTGTCCTGACTTGGTAACCAGTTAATGACAATGCCATTCACAAGAATTAATAAAAGACAGGCAAGATGGCTCATGATGAGACCCTTTGTCTTGCAGTTTTGCAACTGAAAGCCATTACCTTGGCTTGGTGACCAGATAATGGTAATGTCGCTTTCATTAACACCCATGATCATCGTAGGTCGGCTTGTAATGAGACCTCCTATCCCTCAGTTGATCCTTTTGTATTTTTGAATTACACTCTGATTACTTTTAATTCTTAATGAATTGCTTAATAGATAGGGAGGAAAATATGCTCCTTAAGAGCAAGGGATGGAATTAATTTTTTTTAGTAATTAATCTTTATTGTTGAGTCTTGCTACCCTAAAGACTCATTTTTAAGCAAACAATCATGTCACAACTTTTAAACAATGGTGGAAAGATTAAGACACATATTAAGAATGGTCAAATAATAAGTTTAGAAGTTCATAAACTTAACTTGTTAGGAGGGTTAAGTGTCATTACAAGGAAAACATCTTTGTGGAAAATATTTCCTTAAAGATAAGCTTTCATTTATGGAAAAAAAAAAAAACATAAATGGTTTACCCAATGGTCATACCAAAGAAAATAAAAAAAAATCAAAATCCACCCCCATCAAACCAAGGAGAGGACTAGAGAAACCTATAAATGGGAAGGAAAAATAAAAACAAAATCATGATCACCCACCAATATACCAATCATAACGCAATCCAAGAATGACAAAAGGATTATATAATAAGGGTAATATGAAATTTAAAGCTTACATGTTTTTCACTTTTAATGTTTTATCCCCTTCATAAGTATATACTTGGCTTTAAAAGTTAAACATTGTGTAAGATGTTTAATTATTTTCCATTTATTACACACTACCGAAATCAATGCTAAACTAGACAAATCTAAAAGCCAATAAACAGGGATGATGTCTATTCCAAAACTAAGGAGAGTCACACTAGATTTTATATGAAATGGAATAGAATTTTATAATATCATGTCACTAAATATATTCTTATTTGTCAACCCAGCGATAAAAATTTCATTCAACATATTGAACGAGAATACAAAAAGCGAAAGAATCAAGGTTAAGAAAACTCCCCTAAGAATGTCGTGATGATTGCTCATATCCGACTCATGTTGTTCATACTTTCAATATTCAACAATAAATAATAAAAATCAAACAAATACTAATATACTCCTAAATATAGCCTAAACTAATCAATGATCACGACATCAAGTAAAGTAATATTTCCAATGTAACCTTTGGCGTAGCTCCAATATTGCAACGAAAAACAGATATCCAATTAGTAACATGAATCAAAGCTTTTCAGAATGGAAAATAAACAAACCATACTTTAATGATCTACACCTAGAAACAAAGCAAGTATGATCTTACCATTTTATAGGAACTTTTCTTGATAAGATTCGTCAAGCCAATCTCTAATCATATCCTGATACGTGCAAATGTTATGAAATAGTTTTTCGAGAAAATTTGTAAGGAAAAGAATCTTGAAAAATAATCTTGGTATTGTTAATAGGGTTAATTTCAGAGATAACATCACGAGAATAAAAACTTGTCACAGTTTCCGATTGAAAAGAGAGTATATATTTTATTGATGATTCTTAATGAGCCCACATATTTCAAAGTCACAAAGTTGAGATGAAGTAATAGGATTAATCAAAAATTTTGGGCCATCATCTAATGTATAAGTTTCACGACCAATATCATAATGGGAATTTGTAATAATCTTTGATAGATTTTCAATCTCAAATGATTTGAAGCCATTAA
The DNA here is from genome assembly GCA_000404065.3 of Pinus taeda. Lineage (NCBI taxonomy): Eukaryota > Viridiplantae > Streptophyta > Pinopsida > Pinales > Pinaceae > Pinus > Pinus taeda. The sequence goes on along the minus strand of APFE030453187.1, from coordinate 398,041 downwards.
AAAAATATTCTTCTTCAAGCACATGTTGGGGTAAATCAATGGAAGATGTTGATTGAGACACATTTAAATAATTCCCTAATTCCCTTACAGGTAATTGATTGAAATTAATCGGTTCAAGGAACAAAAATTAATCGGTTCAAGGAACAAAACATTTGTTTCTTTTTTACCTTCTACACAAAGATCATTTTCAATTTGTGCCTGATTAAAATCCAACAATGCAAATATAAATTTAACATAATTAGAAAAACAAAACTACATCACATTATTAAACATATCAGGATACAATGAATAATAAGTAGAAGAATAAAGAAAATTAAATGCATCTCTTGGGGTAATAGGCTCATACGATTCCACTTGTGAATTTGTTTCATCTCTTAGATTAACTACCAATGTATGTCTTAGCACAAAAACTTAACATGAAATATCTTCTAAGACAAAGCAATGTTCATTATCACAAGGAGATTTAGTTAATGATGGGGAAAATTATCTTGACTAATGATAACATCACTTGATAACTGCGAACAAGTAATTGAACTAAGAGAAGATTGATCAAGAACATGATTACCATATTTAGATTCATTCTCTTTCATTTCTAAAATAGTTGTAGCATCTCAAAAAGGATGATGACTATCTCCATTTAATTTTTCTTCCTCATTAGAAGGCAACATCAATGAAAAAGAATTATCATGAACAATAGTTGTATGATCTAAAATATCGTGTTTCTCTTGATCTAAAAATTGAGATGTTTGAGATTCTGAGAAAGACCTAGTTGAGACTAGAGTGCAAGAACAATGTACTATTTGTTTTAGATTTTTCTGAGTTGCACTAGTAGTGCATGCAATAAGGAACTGATCCTTGAGGGGTTGCATTATTTTTAGAGGCTTTATTTCCCTTTAAATACAAGCTATCCTCCATAGGAATTACACATTGGAATAAATACTTGGAGAGCTTGTGAAGAGGCTAAGCTTTGGCCTTGAGCCTTATTATGAGTTGGAGATTGAATTCGCTAAGTGTTGGGATTGTTCTAGAGAGAACAAGCATTGTAATTTCATATTGATTTTCCAGTAATACAAAACTGATAGTGGGGTTTTGAGCCATGGTTTTCCACGGATATTTATTGTGTTATGTGCCTTTGATTCTCTTCCTCTATTGATTATTTTTTGTTCAATGTTTATGGTCTTCCGCTGTAAAGAGTAGGAGTAGATTCTTGTCTCTTGCTTTGCAAATTGCATTAGCTTGTGAATCTACAGGATTTTCTACATGACACTATGTCCCTCTTTGGATCAATCTCTACTGTTGCTAGCTCAACTACATAAGGAACTGCTGCTAAAGTGTACTCTCAAAGTTCCCATCGACTTCTTCTTATAATCCTTCGTTGGGACTCCGATGACCAAGATTAAATCTTAATCGATGGCTATGATTGACTAGAAGTCGATCCATGTGACATTATAGAACATTCACACCATGACTTAATTTATTCTTATTAATTAACCATATTCCCTAAGTTTAGACTTAGGAAATATTTAAACATGGGCTAATAATCTAATTAAGTCATTTCTAGGCGAAATTTCCTGAAATGATTTCTAGGTTTTGGAGATCTCTTGTATTCTAAACTCTTCACACAATTTCGTGGCTAGAACACATTCAATGCTACAAAAATTAACATACGCTGATTCAAGTTCACCTAACAAAATGTCTATGTAGACCCCCAAATACTTGAGGAGTACATATAGGTTGTTTGGGGAGATACCAAACATTATCTTGATATTTCTAAAGTATGTGGTGTAATCTTGTACACTTTGTCCCTATCTCAGTCTGAACTAATGCCAATGAATCCATTGTTCCTCTGCATAGCTAATACAGTAAAACTATGATTTTGTGATATTTTAAAATCCTCCCACCTAGTCACTAGAGGATATCCCTCCAACCTCAAGGTCTCTGTGTGGATTTCCCACCAGGTCAATGCATGACCCTCTAGTTTTAGATGATCAAACAAAATTTTATGTTCTTTGTCTATAAAGTGAACAAAAAATTAAACTTTTAGTTACTACAACCAATTATTTAACTTCAAAGTGTCAATCTCACGTTGATATGGCTTGATATCAACATTCACTTCCATCTTAAACATGAATTGTGAATGGTTCATGACCCTCGAACTGGGTTGATCCTTTTCAGGTTCTTTCTTAAAGTCCCTCTTTGGTTCTTCCTAATCCCCTAGTTTCCCCTCTGATATGAGCTCCAAGTTCAAACCTTCATGTTCTACAACTCCCAAATTATTTGCTAGAGCCACCATAAGGAGATTAATGTTACAATTTATGTTTCTGACCTCTTCTTCTAGCCTTGAGAACCTCTCCTTTGCCAGATATTGAGGGGTACTAGATTTTTCAGCCATGGATGAGGTTTTATGACTTTTATATTAATCAATATGAATCCTCTGCAACTCCCCAACACCCAAAGAACCCTATTTTAATACTAATATGATTCGTAATGCCGAGAATATTCTACTAGATAGTTCATTGTAATAAATATAATAAAATTATAATTAAAATCTAAAATCATTATTATGAAGGTTATTTCCTTAAACATATAGATTTATTATTTTATTATTTTCATGCATGTAATATATAAAATGCAACAAATACAGAATATACAAAAATAAAATCACTCACAACCATAATGACACAAGATATGATTCAGGAAAACCTTTTGGGAGAAAACCCAACTAGAAGGTATGGTTGCTCTACTCTCTTTTTCTTTGAATGGAAATGGATGCAAGCACAAATGAGTGAGACGTGTGGCCCGTGAGAAACTACAATACATAAACCATCTCTATTTTCTCTCTCTCTATATCCACTCTTATCTACTTTCTTGATCTATGGAAAAAAATGCACTTGAATATAATGGAACCCCTTTTCCTCTTAGTAGCATGGTTATAACATAACTTCATAACCAATTAGGAGTTAAATTTGACCCATTTGAACCTCAATATGAGTTACCCCTCGACCCTTCTAGAGTATTTTTCATAGTTCCCAGTAGCTAGCCCCTTTTCCATGAGTAATAGGGGCGAACATGTCATCCTCTCAAATTATGGTGGTTAATTTTAATAGGTCAACTTTCGAAAGGAATAACCTTCCCATACAAGCTTCTATTGAGGTGATTCTTGTGCCATTGGAAACATATCAGTGTGTAGATTATGGAATCTAGGTCCATAATAGGGTTGGGACCACAAAATGTGGCAATTTAAGGTCTCAAAATTGCTCCCAAAATTTTCCAAATTAGAATTGCTGATAAAAATTACCCTCCAAGTGGATTCTTCCAAATTTTCCACTCTATAAGCATTGATATGGATGAAAAATAATATATTGATCCAATCAAGATCATTGACCATCTATTGATCAACAAACCCCTCCTCTTTTCCCTCCACATGCATCACCATATGGACAATCCACTGATCCACCACCACCACCTCCTCCTCCTCCACATACACCACTATTTAGACCATCCACTTATCCACAACCACCTCCTCCTCCTCCTCCACATATATCACAGTCTAAATCATCCTTTAATCCACCACCACTTACTTCTCTAGAAATGTCACTAGGTACACTAGATTCCATCAATCCACTCACTACTATCCCCTCCACTTCTATTACACCAATGCCATAAGATTTTATTCATGATTTTATACATGGTATGATCAGATCGGGTGATACTATTGGAACACACTGAGAGAGGGGGGATGAATAAGTATTCCTTAGAAATGAACACTTTTAAATCTATTCAGAGCATTAGTTAATCTTCAATTATCATTAATGTTTATGCACTAACAACAGTGAATAAAATAACACATGAGACACAAAAATTTTAGGTGGAAAACCCCCTCCGGGTCAAAAACCACCGAATGCTTTTTCTAATATTCTTTAATCTTCAACTCCATTTGAAAACAAAGCTCCAACTTCCTAGAATCTAGAAAAGCATTCTTCTCTAGCTCCCACCAGATGGACACTCCAATGCCCGAGATTCATCAGTAGTAAATTGAATGGATGCCACAACACCCAATGAGATACAACTCACCGTAGCACCACCCTACCACCCTATAGAAGATTAAAAGAAGAATGGACTCCCGTACCAAGGAAAATATCCGCTTTACAATGATATAGAATGATGTAGAATAAGAAGACACACTAGACCATAACCCCAACTATGACACAACCATCTAATGATGATCCTAGACCTCCCGACGCTGCCTTTTCAACTCTTGGCAGATAGACACTTGTACAACTTTTACAATGATGCTTTTGCGATGACTCTGTACAATGATTGTATGCAGTGCTTCCCACTTGAAGACTTCATGTGGTGAACTTATTGCTGTTGTTCTGCACCTTGATTGCTGCTCTTATCATGCTACCCTTTTTCACTCTTCACAACATTACATTATGCATTGAGTCTTCTCTTGATGAATATATAATACCTGCAAAAAGTCTTCAAAGAAATACTCATGACATGATAATAGCAAAACTTACTTCATCCTATAGAACATATGTCAGTGCTAAACAAAAACAACAAATTAGATTACAAAGAAACTAATGCAATTAAGAGATGAACATGCATATATAGAATATACTTACCTGTAGCTTACCTTTGCTACATCATTTTGCTGCACCTTGCTCTTTGCTGCCCTAGAAACTTTGGTCCTTTGCACCCCTTGACAACACTTGATATAGTTTTTCTTGCCTTCTAGGATCACGATATTTAATCTAATGTATCTTTGCGATTTCAGATCCCCAACATGTGATATTAGGTCTTGTAGAATCCCTTTGAGTCTTCGTTCCAATGCCACAGGGCTGACCCGATTTGGACTCTTCAAGGAAAAGTTATGCCCAATCTCTTACAATGACCTAATTATGGACTAGTCCAATAGAGCGAACTTGTATGACGTACCGCGTGTCACTATTTCCTCCTTCGGCTCTGAAATTGATACACAGAAAACTACAGTTCGTGCACTGTCCGCCACTTTTTACAGAGTTTCAATCATCTTCTCTGAGAGAGAGTTATGATGATTTTCCCAAGGTCACTTCTTTGAGATGAAATTCGGAAGCCTGCAAAAACCCTAACTTCCATAGAAAATATCTCTGAAAATATAGCGAACCAAGATCTGAAATTCGGTCACGACATTCTTCAGTATTTCAAATCAAATGGGTTTTAATTTTAGAATCTAAGACTTCGCAGAAATGAAGTTATAGTGAAAATGTCACAATCACTACATTTGGAGGATATATGAGATTTCTTTTTATAGAGTTGAGAGGGGCTTCTATAGAGAATGTTGGAGGGATTTTAGGAGCTTAATTTTTTTATTATTAATTATTGACTATTCAATGACCAAAACCAATTACGAGTGGCATGCCACAACACCATACATATTTTTGAGCGTCTAGGAATCACGCAGAGGGAATTTGAGACCAACAGGGATCTCATTGCTTGTTGGGATGCTAGGGAGTTGAGGTATCAGCATTAGGCAGGCATTTTCACTAGAGATTTCAGCTAGCTAAGTTAGCATACCAGTAATTCGCACTTCTAGGCAGAGGGACAACCAGAGGCCACTCAACATAATTTTGTGGTGTTTGGGAGCAGTTGATTAAGCCAAGATTTCAGTCGGGAAGTTAGGAGTTGGATAGCAGGGTGAACCCAACATTTTGGAGGAGTTTGCAAAGGGATTTGCAGGCAATTTCCAGCAGGTCAAATTTGGTAGCCATAACTGGGGTGAGGCTCCAAGAGAGTTGAAAAACATAAGTCAAAACCAGCTAAATTCCCTTCTGGGTTTTTCTAGGTTTTTGCCAAGGAATCCGATATTAAAAGCATATAAATTTCTAGGTGGTTTTAGTGCACTTTCAACCATTCAAAATTCAATAGTGCAGTAGTTTTCTGGGTAGCGCAGTGCAGATTGGCGTAGTAGCTGGGCAACCTTCAACTCAACCATTTTCCTACTTGGGTTGGTCTTGCTTGTCCATTAAGACAAGCCCAGGTGCACCATTCCAATATCTATTGTATTTGGCTTGCAGAAATATAATAAAATGGCTCAAAAGTTCTTCAATTGTAGTTTTTCTATCGATGCTTGATGAATATTTCGTTTTTGTATTCTTCTGCATAGAATATTTTCTGTTATCACTTGTATTTCCTATTTAGGATCATTATAGTGGTATCAAAGCATGATCTTGGCCAATTGTAGAGTAGCCGACAAGATCATGGAAGATTTGGGCATGTATGCATTGTGATGGGTGAACTACAGACAAACCCGTGGCTCAAGGGAGAGTGAGTATCATTGAGGTAAAAATGACCCTCACCCACTTTGATGGTTCAACTAGGAGTTATGTCAGAAAATGACTACAATAGTTGGACACATATTTTCGGCTAAACCCCATGAGGGAGGCAGACGCTATTAGACATGCCACTTTGCAGTTGGATGGAGATGTTATGGTATAGTGGTACTGAGGGTTGATTCCTTTGGGTCATGTATGTATCACATCCTACAAAGAGTTCACACAGAGGATCGTGGAGAGATTTGACTAAAAGGACATCAGACCCCCTCAAAGGGAGTGGATAGGACGAGGAAAGCTAGAGGATGAGACCAAGAGGCATTTCTACTAGTGGAGATCGGGTTTTAGATGTCAAAAGCTTGAGGAGGAGGTTGAGCAGGAGGACACACAGGATGGTGAGGGAAACATCGAAATACCCGGTGTGGCACAGGAGTCACCATTGTTGGAGGCCTCTTTGGTAGCTCTAGCTGACACCTCAGTTGAGCGAGTAGAGAATACACTTAGAGGGCCATTTGTTGATGAGATGCCAACAGTTGATGAGGTACCCAATGATATGACCCAGTTTCTAGACAATGGTCGCCCACAACAAGTTGATGAGGTGCCTGGAGGCATACTTGTCATTGAGGAGGTACTAGAAGAGATGGAGGGGTCTAGAGCAGTGATCGAGTTTTCAGAGGATAGTCGCCCTTCGCAGTTTCATCAGTTCCAGGCTAAGCTTCTAATGTTGAGAAAGAAGGCCACGAGAGTACGAGAGGCCATTCTACAACAAAACAAGGAGTTGAAGGGCATGAGATTGGTTTGTGCTGAGTCAACAGCCAAACTGACTCACGTTGGGGAATGGTTGGGTTCCCTAATGGTTCATTTGGACTAGACATTGGAGCAATGGGGCAATCCTACTCAGACATTACAGGCTGGTAGTACTAGCAGGTTACCACTATACATTGGAGAGGGAGAGGCAGATTCACCTCGACATATTTTATGTGTTGACCAGGATGGTGAGATGAGGTGACATGAGTTGCACAGGGGGCATCCTTGGAAGGATGGAGGGTTAGTTCCATGTAATGGAGTTTATGCTCTCAATCCTTCCCTTGGGGTTGTATGACAAGAGATATTGAGTTGGTATCTGGTGGATCTATCTAGGGGGTTAGATGCATCCATGGCCACAGCTCAATAGAGGCTGTGGATTACCAGAGGGGCTTGAGTTCCAGACTATTGTTGGGATCCAGGTGGGATTCTCCTTCACATTGTGGAGTTAGTAGGTCATGGTAGTAGCTACGTGACGGACTTGATGGTTGGGTTCGTAGACATTTTCATATCCCCTTCAGAGTTCCTGACAACACTAGTGACAAGATGGATTGGCATAGGAGTAGGAAGATTTCATGAGTTGTCATGGCATATTGATTTTGCATGGAGTCACAAGCTGATTAACCTACTCTAGTAGGAGCTGGTAGGAGGAGGTGGCCTCATCAGACCTCCGGAAAGGGAATTACATGGAGACAGTGCTCTCTCATTGGTATATTGGACATTGGAGCTACTGAGGATAGACACAATAGTGTCATTCTCATTGGCATGTGAGGAGTCATATCGCTCAGGGCTTTCAGGGAAGATGGGGAGATGTATCCCACATCATGGAGGGATTACTAGCAGACTAGTGGATACGTTGGCACATGTAGGATGGCATATGATATAGGGTGGTATGATAGTAGGCAGTGGTACCCAGGGGTGCACAAGGATATGCCGCGGAGTCCAGTCTTATACAAATGGATGCAACCTGATGCATACAAACCCAATTTTAGAGCCTATCATCTAGTTTTGTATAGAGGTATGCAGTGATGGGAAGTGGCTTGTAGAGGAGCATGGAGATGCATGGTTGCTTGATGTATCATGTTGGTTTGCATTGAGTGACTCATATCGCATCGAGTACACGTGGGGAGAGCTAGATACAGTGACACAGGCAGGGTATGAGACAGTACAGGGTGGTACAATAGTAGCACATGATATTCAGTGGTGCACAACGATAGGTTGCAGGGTACGGTGCTAAGTCAAGGACTACATGGATACTCAGTGGGATGCAAGGGAATATGGTGCTGCATAACGAGGTCTTGGAGGGTTGCCTCCAGGGAGACTTATGGACAGAGACACTAGAAATACCTTTGGGTGTACTTCTCGTAGGATCGACAAGGACGCAGATGAGCGATACTCGATGGTATCCATGGGGACTCACACGCCTGTACCTCTTATACATCACTTACAGGCACAGACGATTTGGTTTTTGTCCATTGACACTATGACGCAAGCAGCTGGGAACGGGTAGTTTACCCGAGATATTGGGATGATGCTCAACACATTAGGGGAGAGACTTATCAATGACGACATTGGGTTGGTGCACGAGTCGACAACCATAGGTTGGGGGATGAGGTGATCATTTGCAGGGGTGGCATATTGTTCATCAGTGAGCCTACGCTTAGGGAGCAGGTCACGAGGGAGACATGTGTCACTCTTTTCACAAGGCATGTTAGGAACATGCATGAGCAGAGGATACCATGTACGATTGAGGCAACTTTCCAGTATTTGTCCGACCTCCAGACATTGTATTCGCACATTATCAAGAGGGAGGATGGCAGACCTAGCGGTGATGGTTGGAAGGAGCGGTATGGGTCTACATACACTGAGTCGATTGTGAGTATTGGATACCCATCTATTGGTTTCCTTCAGGGGGTAGTTATTTGGAACATGTGGCTTCCAACAGTCATCGATACTACGCAGTGGTAGGCACAAGGAAGTTTAGCATGCATCATATTAGTTCATGATATATGGGGCCTATATGTCGGTTTCATGCAAGGATTATGGACTAGGAATAGACAGATTCCAGCAATTGTTAGAGATATGCCATAGTAGGTCTGGCTATGGGATCCAAGGATTGAGTTGATTGATAGGACACTCCATTCTATGATGAGTAGGTTCATGGGAGAGAGTGATCTAGTTCACCTTGGGTGTGACACATGGGAGATTGTTGAAACCTCCATTGTATGGCGAGCTAGATTTATCCTGTTGCTACTCAGGATTGAGATTGATAGTGGATAGGTAGAAATTCACATCATGGAGATACCTGGGAAGGATAATATTGGCCTTCACAGATATCCCACCATCAGGTTTTGGGAGTGGAGGATACAGTCTGAGCATGATGGGAAGCTTGTCATAGTAAGAGTGGCACAATGTCAGCGTGGTGGCACCCTTATGAGACTAACATGGGATCCGGGTACAACAAGATTTGGTGGTTCATCTACCCTGAGAGGTGAGTTTCTTTCTACAGGGTGAGATCATTCAGATATTCCATTGGAATCTCGTGATTCATTATTGATAGGGGGATCGCCACTAGTATGGCAGGATGTTCAACAATGAGGAGTGGTTTAGTGGCACATTTGGGACCCTAGCATTGGCTAGGCCAACATTTGGAGCAACAGGATATTGCTTGAGGACAAGAATTTTTTTCGCTGCACCTTGCTCTTTGCTGCCCTAGAAAGTCTGGTCCTTTGCACCTCTTGACAACACTTGATATAGTTTTTCTTGCCTTCTAGGATCACGATATTTAATCTGATGTATCTCCACGATTTCAGATCCCCAACATCTGATATTAGGTCTTGTAGAATCCCTTTGAGTCTTCGTTCTAATGCCACAAGGCTGACCTGATTTGGACTCTTCAAGGCAAAGTTATGCCCAATCTCTTACAATGACCTAATTATGGACTACTTCAGTAGAGCGAAATTGTATGACGTACCGCATCTCACTGTTTCCTCCTTCAGCTCTAAAATTGATAAACAGAAAACTACAGTCTGTGCACTGTCCGCCACTTTTTACAGGGTTTAAATCCTCTTCTCTGAGAGAGAGTTATGATGATTTTCCCAAGGTCACTTCTTTGAGATGAAATTCGGAAGCCTGCAAAAACCCTAACTTCCACAGAAAATATCTCTGAAAATATAGCGAACCAAGATTAAAATTTGGTCACAACATTCATCAGGATTGAAAATCAATTGGGTTTTAATTTCAGAGTCTAAGACATCATAGAAATGAAGTTATAGCGAAAATGCCACAATCACTACATTTGGAGGATACATGAGATTTCTTTTTATAGAGTTGAGAGGGGCTTCTATAGAGAATGTTGGAGGGATTTTAGGAGCTTAATTTTTTTATTATTAATTATTGACTATTCAATGACCAAAACCAATTATGAGTGCCATGCCACAACCCCATACGTATTTTTGGGCGTCTAGGAATCACACAGAGGGAGTTTGAGACCAATAGGGATCTCATTGCTTGTCGGGATGCTAGGAAGTTGAGGTAGCAGCATTAGGCAGGTATTTTCACTGGAGATTTCAGCTAGCTGAGTTAGCATACCAACAATTTTCACTTCTAGGCATAGGGATAGCACATAGGCCACTTAACAGAATTTTGTGGTGTTTGGGAGCAGCTGATCTAGGCCAAGATTTCAGTCGGGAAGTTAGGAGTTGGATAGCAGGGGTGAACCCAACATTTTGGAGGAGTTTGCAGAGGGATTTGCAAGCAATTTCCAGCAGGTCGAATTTGGAAGCCATAGCTGGGTTGAGGCTCCAAAGGGGTTGAAAAACATAAGTCAAAACCAGCCAAATTCCCTTCTGTGTTTTTCTGGGTTTTTGCCAAGGAATCCGAGGTTAAAAGCATATAAATTTCTAGGCGGTTTTAGTGCACTTTCAACCATTCGAAATTCAATAGTGCAGTTGTTTTCTGGGTAGCGCAGTGCAGATTGGTGTAGTAGCTGGGCAACCTTCAACTCAGCCATTTTCCTACCTGGTTTTGGTCTTTCTTGTCCATTGAGACAAGCCTGGGTTCACCATTCCACTATCTATTGTATTTGGTTTGAAGAAATATAATAAAATGGCTCAGAAGTTCTTCATTTGCAGTTTTTTTGTGGGTGCTTGATGGATATTTCGTTTTTGTATTTTTCTACATAGAATATTCGTTGTTATCACCTATATTTCCTATTTAGGATCATTACATGGTCTCAGCTTGAAAGGTCACAGAGTGGCATACTCCAGTTCTAGCTTGGATGCTTGATGGCCCAGAGAAGTGGTACTCTGTATAGAGTATATCCCATGAGGGAACCTGAACGCCTTCAATAATAACTAGGTGTGTTGCCTCTGGATTTCTCTTCGACATACATAGAACTAAATAGAGGTGGAGGGGACAATGGGAGATGACTTCTCTTTGGCATAAGTGGTTTTGAATTTTATCTAGTAGGGAATGAAATAAGCCGAGACAGGTGCCACACTCTTCTTATTCGTCAATGGATGGCGATCGAGCTTGAATGGTAAATTATCCTTGAGTTGTATGCACCAACAAGGTATGCTCATGGAGTTTGACTATCCCCAGATAATCAACTATTTATCGACTATTGGAATTATATTTACGCCAAAAGGTGTTTCCCTTTGAAATAAACCCCTCAAAATGCCTTTCTGTCCTAATAGTAGCCGTCGGATCTATTGTTAGACGATTGAACAGAAATCAGCCGTCTAATTTAATAAAAAATGTAATAAAACATTAAAAAACCTTAAAAAAAGGTTAACGTATTAGCTATATTACCTACCGAATGAACCTGTCCTGCGCATGGATATCTGCGTTTGATGCAGAGGAGAGGAGGGCGAGGGTGTTGAGGGGGGCGGAGTTGCTGCATAGGAGGGTCGGTTCAGTCATAACTTCTGCATTTCTTGTTCGTGTTTGATCTATAAGGCTGCTCAGATGTTAAATATATTTGATTCGGTCTACTTTGTTCTTAGGGCAAATGAAACTCTCCGGGCTTATGAAGTTTGGTTTGAATTGAGGAATTTGGGATATATAAACACTGGCCATGTTCTCCGGACCATGGAATTGGGGATTTCTCCATAGGGTTTTAGTGTTTCAGGGTTTTGAGACTTGAATACCTCGAAAAGATTTGATGGGCGGGTTTTGAGAGTTAAAATCTCAAAAATATTTGATGGGAATAGGTCTTCCGGAGATTTGAGGAATGCAAAACATGGAGGACAATGTGCAGAGCAGCTGGAGTCTCCATGGCAACAAAGAAATATGTGCTCGTTACGAGATTCTAGAGAGGGTCAGCAGCAGAACTTATTCGGATGTGTACAGAGGGCAGAGAAAGGAGGACGGTCTAATAGTAGCCCTCAAGGAGGTGCATGACTATCAAAGCTCTTGGAGAGAGATTGAGGCACTGCAGAGGCTTTGTGGGTGCCCCAATGTTGTGAGGCTCTATGAGTGGTTTTGGAGAGAATATAATTGCTTTTCACACAAGTTCCTGGGTTGATGTGATAGCCTCCTTGCACAAACTTCCTTTGTGCAGTCCCATCATTGCTTTGAGTGGTCTCAAGCATTTCCAAAAACCATTTTATACAATTGGTTTATAAAGGCTTTGTTTTAGTGCCATGCCACATGGGCCATCTTTGGTTTGTGGCTGTTTTCTATGTGATATTGATCTAACTGTAGTGGCATAATTGGATGTCCCTATTTTGGGATTATTGTGTGTATAATCTTGTCACATCTAATTTATTGCTTTTGATAGTCATGTTTATTTTTAGTTCTTTGGTCATTGTTGTTGTGATTATTTCTCTGAAGAATTTTCAACTTTAAAAGAAGTCAAAATGGCACAAGTATTTTTTGTTTTAGGAATTCTCCAACATTTGTACCTCACTCTGCTCCAGTGGGATAATATTAGGATATCTGAAGACAAATATCTAAACATTTTAATACTCACAATAAATTCCATTGTAGACCTTGATGTTCTCCCTATGTTTTAGACATTATCCCATGTTAAAATGTCTATTAAGTATCTAATAGAGATAATAGAGATGCGAGGAAAGAATTACTGAGAGAAGTTGCAAGTGGGTTAATGTAATGGTTGGAAATTCACAAATTACCTGTGGAGCTCCCAAGTCACCATGACATCATGGTTGCTGAAGTAGCACATAGTTACATTTCAGCATTCTTCTTTACTGACTTAGACTCAAAATCAGACATATTAGAGCATGGTTCTTACAATTCCTCTACTGATTACAACAACCATCACTTTGGCAATGGATTGCCTACCCCTCAACCATCACTTTGGCAATGGACTGCCTACCCCTCCTCCTGCTTATCAATCTTCTTTTACACATTAGGTAGGTACGGTGACATTGGCTCTACCTATCTGTTATGTACAAATTATTTGTTTATTTTCATGATCTTGCAGAAATCAGGGTGGGTGCAGTATATGTTTGTTGTTGAATCCAGCTATACCATCACAATCTATAGTTTTAGTCAAATTGTTTGTTTGTTCCATGAAATTGTATATGAAATCCACAGTGCATAATCAGGATGAAGTAGATATTTGTTACTGATTCCATAAGTGCCAATGAGGCTCTACAATTTCAATCCATTTAACCATAAATTTCAACAAAAATTGGTCCACCATATATGTGGATCAATCATTAGTCAATAACCCTACTCCTCAGGAGCCAACGTGCTTTCAAGGGTTGCAGTTTAATGCACATGCTACATAGGAGATAGGTGTTGCCAAGGTGTTCAGCCATGGGATGTTCAGCTCACAACTTACTTTCTCTGCCAGCGGGCCATGGTGCCTTGTAATGGTACATTGATGCTTGAAGGCCTCATTCAATCAAATCTGCAGGGAAATATGGAAGGAGGAGTGGCAGCAATCTGATTGTCTGAGCTCGAGTCTTATAATTGAAAAAATCTCGAAATTCGTCTTTCTGTGAAGAATTTTCAACTTCAAAAGAAGTCAAAATGGCACAAGTACTTAAAATTTGAAGTTTGAACCAGCCCTCTATCTCTCCACTGAGATGCAGTTTCTATTTTTAGTTTCCAAATTGTTTAAACCTATTTATAAAATAAAAATATCCATTATAAAATGGGTAAATTTTTATTAAAATACTTTTATTACATAATGTGTTAAATTTTTACTAAATTAATTTATCATGTAATGATGGTAATTTTTTATTGAATTTATTATATTCAATTTTAATATACCATGTTTAATTTATATAATTATTTTTATAATTAATAATTAATTTTTTAAAATATAATATATATATATATATTAATATATTTATATTTATTTATATTATATATAATTATATTATTATTTTATGAGATTTAAAATTAACCAGATTTACTATTTTTAAATAGTATTTATAATTTAATCTCATTTTATTATATTTACTAACTATTTAATTTATATATTTAGTGATTTAAGTTATATAAATAATTATATTTTAAATTTGTTTGTAAAAATAAAACAGTAATAATTACTTATCGCATTCGATCCCGGTGAATGAGACGTGAGTGACTCTTGTACACTTCTCGCCAACGAAAGGCAGCAGGATTTTCTATTTCGCTTAAAACAATTCCATGCTCAAGCTGATGAGCGAGTCATATCATAGTCAGTTTTTATGGGAAGGAATTGGTTCTTGTAGCTTAAAACCAAATAAGCTACCGTATTATATCATACTCAGATTTGGGGGCCATATTCATAACATGAATTCAATAAATTCCATATAATCCTAAGGAGATTAAGGATTTGATAATTTGCCATTGCAGGAAATATCCGAAGTTGGAAATATTATATTACATTGCCAAAACTTGATATTCGTTATTTAAAAATGATTTTTAGGTATGTATGAATTTGCATTAAAAAAAAAATGCATTTTGATGGTAGATAGTTCAAAATTCAAAATTTTGATTTTAACAAAATGAAAATATAAATTTATTGATTATAGTTATCGTTTTATTTATTAAAATTTAATAAAATTAAATATAAGTTATATTATTTATAAGTTATAGTAATTATTATAAATTAATTAAAATATTAAATATTAATTTATATGATAAAATAAATGATTTACATATTACAAATTTTAACAAAATACACATTTTACAGGTTCATCATGCTTTTTTAGGTCTTCGATGCCTCCAACAAGTTTTGATACAACTTCAAATATGGAATGATAAGCACAATGTTCTTTACTATTTGTATTTTCCATTTGAAACTTGAAAAGGGATGTTTCAAGTTTATGTGTTCACAACCGATTCATTATCAATGGGTTTTAACATATTTTGTTAACAAAATCAATTTATTTTAATGAATATAATACATGTTTTGAATATGTCTTCATATTAATTAAATTTCCCGTTTGAATAATGATTTCTTAAATAACTCTATCCAAATCGATATGGATACCGGTTGTTGTTCGTGTTTCAAGTGAATTCATCCGTTTACCTTGTTTCAAGTGAATTCATCCGTTTACCTTCACGTTCAACTACGCAATTTTAATCCAGACACTAAGGTGTCTAAACAAGTTCAATGGATATTTATGACTACTTGCATTCTAGTTCGAAGCCACTTTAACCCCCAAATACCCTTTTCTGCATGGCTTCCTCAAATTAAAACTCAAATATATCATTGCTTTCAAAAAACTCCATAAAAACCCATTCACATTTCAATATTCTTCCCTACAATATGCCTTAAGGAATTTCCTTTACAACATTAGGTAGAAATGTTAGTATTACTATATCCATAATGCATATACTACTAAAAATAACTCATATTCGAATCTAAGTACTTATAGATAATAGCCTATCATGTTAGAAAATCACTATATTTTAGTTACTTAACACCTTAACCGTGTTAACCACAATCATTATGAAGAAAAAATTCCAATTCAAAACCTATTCTCCACTCTCTAACAAATTTACCCCAGCAATCCGCAATGTTCATCTCCGACTGAAAAGTGTTTGGCAAAGTTATTCCACTTGGTCAGTCTGATCGAATAGAATAAAATCTAATATGATAATGATGGTTTTGATATTAGATTGCATAGCTGCACTTTTCGCCAGCGGTACTGAAATAAGCACACATATTCCTATTTCCAAATTCAATGTTTCCGATCAATATTTGGAATGCAGGAAAGTTATTATTAACAATAGCCTAACTCGATGACTGCTGTCACCAGAGAAATACGTGGAATATCAGGAAAGATTTTCTAAACAGACCTAACTCCGACTGCTGCCGCCACAGTCACGTGATAGGACAATTTTCTGTGACAGAGCAGCCAAGCTCCCGGATTGGCTGTTTCAGCATTTTCCTTAAAACCTAATATGCCAATCTGGTACTGAAAAGTTGCCCTTATTCCAGCTACTACAATGGTCATACTCCACATGATTTTGAAAAGGTGAAATTGATGACGTTGTAGACTTCGTCATTATTATGATATTCTCACCATGGCTGAGGAGATTCAGTATCGTCTATTTTTTTTTCCTCTCTCCGATTATGCTGATAGCTCTGTAGTCTCTTTTGCGTCTCTTCTGTTAAAGGGCAATTACATTGATGTTATTATTCAGAACGAATGTATTGGTAAAGATCTTTTTATTGATATATGCAATTGGTTGCTTAACCTCAAATTTAGATAACGCTAATTTAGTTATGATTTAATACAAATCTACGTTATTATCAAATTTCATTATATTTTCAACCCGCGGATCAGAATTCTCTCCAACCAGATTAGCACGCGTGTGTTCACTTTTAGATTCCAAGCACCGTACATTCACGGTTAATCTGTTAAGAACATAGAATTTTGATGATACCCTGTGGGGATATCGCATGGAATATTAGCCCCAATCAGACCATAAAGCCAGAAAGATTATTTAACGAACAAAGATATTCTGATATGCACGTTGAAGTTCTATTTTAAGTCAGCTTTGCAAAAGTATTTTAGAAAAAAAATAGGATTCGGTTTCAAAGCCATAGAAAAAGAATCAGTAAACCCTTTTTTCAGATTGAGGATCATTGTGAAAGGCTACCTTATTAATTAAATTAATTTATTTGGTTGTTTTATTGATTTAAAAAAAAAACTTTTGATATTGTTTCTGTGACTATTAATTTATTGGGTTGTTTTATTGATTAAAAAAATCTTTTCATATTGTGTCTGTGACTAATTTTTGGAATAGGTTAGAAGATTTAAAAGATTTTAGGAAGTGAGAGATGTAATTGTAAGGTTATATAATAAGAAGTTTATAAATATTAAGTGGTGATAGAAGAAATTAATTGTAAAATAGGAGTTAAGTAATATTGTCCCATGTTATTTTTTTTTGGTGATTTATATTGATAAGTTAGATTATTAAATAAAAGAAGTTGGTTGTATTGGTTCTACTCTTGTTACTGTTTTCATTTTTTTTATACTTTATATTAATGATATTGTTTTGAGGGAAAATTTAAAGGATAAAAATTTATCTCAAAGTTTAGAATCCTTGGCTAATCTTACGAGTCCCTAATATGCAAATTGTAAGATTTTGGCTATTTTTCAGGGAAAATAATTTTATACTTTAAAATTCAGGAAGTGGAAAATTATACCACCTTCCAATATTAGCCCCTAAAAATTTTGCATTTGTTCTTATGGCACAAAATCTCTATAGCCTTAGAAATGATGTAAGAACACTAAATGAATTATGCTCAAGTATGGGCATGACTTTGAACTTTAGAAAACAAATGTTATGATAGTTAAACCATTTGGATCACTTACCACACTTTCATACACAACAATACTAATTTGGAGGTGTCTTCATACAAATATATTAGAATCAATATTCAGCATAAGCTGAATCTGAATTATAACCATGAGAAAATGATAAATGGATGGTGTAAAACATAATATAGGCTTGAAAGCAAGTGTAAATTTGTACACCTTTAGTTGTGGAACAAGAAAATACTAGGGATACAAAAAAACTCATTTTTTCTACTCTCATCACTAGTATTATCTTAGCTCTAGATATTCTTGTACAACGATAGAGGAAATTCAAAAAAAAATTGTAACTTCTAATCATATTATTAAAACAAGCATACCATATCATATCCCCCTCATACAAACCAACATTCACCCATTGTGTACATGCTACAATAACAAGACAAACAACTTACAAGACGCTCCCCAAAACCACCAACGGCTTAAAGGAAGATGACATCAATATGTCAAGATTTTGCTAAATCATTAGGGAAGAGATGATGATGTGATCTTGTATTAAAAGTATTATATCTTTAAAAGTAATTTGTGGTGCAATAAATTATTAGTGAAATTTTAGTCCTAATAAATTGTATAAGAGCTAGTAAGGCTAGAGAGTGACTTGGGCACTTCTCAGATGATGGATAATGAGTTGCTACAAGTGCTAGAAGTAGATCTATTACTTGGATACTAAGAAATGAAAATAAATCTACAAATCTACACACAAGCACAATTGAAGTGAGTAAAGCATTTGGGGGTATATCTTGTTTGGCTTCTAATGATGATTAATGGCCATGTGCTAATGAGGGACTGAGTGTATTTGATGAGTGCAACTGAGTTTTCATGACCATATGATGGTGATAAGAGCTCAAGTACAACTGAGGTTTCAATGGTGAGATCAAGCTTATAAGAGCACAATGGAGGCACAATGAAAAAGGGCTCAAAAGAGTGGGTATATAGTAAGACAAAGGTAAAATAGTTGCATGGACATGAGAACATGGATAAAGTGGATGGCACCAAAAGCTAGTGAAGGGGCCAACATATTATGGAGAGTTGCAATTCATGAATACCCTAGAGTGTTTGGTCCAAGTTATAAACCCTACCCAGAGGAAAGAATTATCACTTAAGATTTTATATAGCATGGTAGCACATGATGTCTCAAGTTGTGGAGTGAACCACTTGTACGAGGGTGGTAGTGGTATTTGTATGCTAGCTTGAGGCTAGTTTGTCCTAAGAAATTTATTTAGGTACACATGTTGGAATGAGATGGAAGATGAAGTTATTTATAATCAAGTGTGGAATAGACCACTTGAATAGGGACAAGGATGGCAAGAGTAATCTTACGCTAGCTTGAGTGTGAGAATGTGATATCTCAAGATGTTGAGAGGGTTAATGAACCATATATGAGAAAAGGCATCCTAGAAAAATATAGTCCACTTATCATGATGGATGATAACCTTTTTATAGTACTGGGAGGTTTATAGTACTAGGGGATTGTTAGGGTAGTTTGGGTACATTTGACTTGATTGAGTAAGTTGAAGTTTTTTAGGCTCTAGATTACCTAAACTCATGGTATTTCCCATGGTATTTTACCTTAATGTAAAAGATTTCAAAGAAGAATGACTCCACTACAATTTGCCTTGGGCCATGGAGTAGTGTATGTATTATTTGGATATTGTTTTCCCACAAAGGTTTCTAAGTGAAGATATAGTGTCTGTGGGTTGTTAATGTTCTTGTTATTATTGACATTTTTAATATTATTTTTATTCTTAATAAATTAAAGAGTTGAAAAAAAAGGCACTTTTCTCATAAAATGCATTAAATAGCCAAAATTATAATAATGATGGAGATTTTTTTAGATAATTTTAAAATGTCAAGTTTCAGTAGCACAATCTATTGAGGATAGGGGTGGGTGGTTGTGCCCTATAATAGCTTGATGATACATGCTAACAATCCAGTTAGCTAAGAGTTGGTGGAGCCTAAGCCACATGAGTGAGTTTCACCGTTTAAATGACTCCTCATATCTAGATAATAAAAACAACCGAACATATATATATACACTCAAATAATTAAAATAATTATTTAATTTTTTTGAATTCCCACAAATTAATTATAAACTCAATAAAAAATCATTAATTATTATTATTATTAAAATACAAAATTCATTAATAGATTTTATAAACATAGCTTAATACAAATACTAAACTCACATCTTTAAAGTGTTAATTAGAGACCAAACTAGATTTGGAGACACTACAGTCACAAATATGTCCCAGTCCTTTTACCTAACAGATGGAATCTAATGAAGTAACCAAATTCCGTTTGAATCAAAAGGGGGTTTTACCTAACAGATGGAATCTAATGAAGTAACCAAATTCCGTTTGAATCAGAAGGGGGTAACTACTGCCGACCCTGACATAACATCAGAAGGGGGTAACTACTGGCGACCCTGACATAACAGCCTGTTATAATTTTGATCTATTCCGACATCATTCCAACATAAAAAAAATCAATGAATTTTTATTGGAAACAAACTGATATTCTTGAACTTTAACAACAGCGCTAGTGCAAGTAATTAATTTGGATATTCTATGTGGATATTAAACTTTGGATAATCTGTACAGCTAAAGAGGGAATCGTGTTGGTGGATGCTACCCAGTAAACAGCGGCATCCTTTTGTCTGCATTCGGTGTCCACCCT
Source organism: Pinus taeda (assembly GCA_000404065.3). Lineage (NCBI taxonomy): Eukaryota > Viridiplantae > Streptophyta > Pinopsida > Pinales > Pinaceae > Pinus > Pinus taeda. Next base: position 377,454 of record APFE030453187.1, on the reverse strand, counting down.
GTGATTTTCGTATGTGTATATTGAAGTCCTGTTAATTTGTGCAGCTGAACAGAGAATCGTGTTGGTGGAAGCTTTGTCAGCATTCAGTCTACACTCTGTGGTGTGCATATCTTGAGAGTACTCTATCAAAGATTCGACAACTGGATTAATATTACAGAAGCCCGGCTCCTTGTATATTTAAGGAGGGACAAGGTCATAGAGTCTAACGCAAGGCTTCTTCCCGCAGATTTTGCTTGGAACGTGAAGTGCTGCGCTTCTTAGAGGCCGGCTTACGTCTAATTCTCTGAGGTCTTTTGCTTAAATTTTAGTGATTAATTTTAATGCCCACCTGGGGATTTGAAGAAATTGATTACTTGGTTTTAGTCTCGTTTCTCGATCTGTTATTCATTTTAGCTTTTTAACTTTACTTTCAACCAAAATTTGATAAATTGTGCTCTTTATACTAAGATTTCTCTAACAGATTTGCTCAGTTGGTTGTTAATCATTTTCACTAGAATTAAATTGAATTCTCAAGTTCTGTATATACTCCCGCAGCATATCTATTAATTGGGTCTTTGGATTGTTTCTGGAATTCGATTGTTTCCACTGGTGTTTATGTAGGATAATATTGAGTTCAGTACCTTTCAGATTTGGTCTTAGGTTTTGTCTTCGCGCAGAATCTAACCTGGTCATTCTGTTTGTTACATGTTACAGTTGTCGATAGCCAAGTGCAGTATTCTCGTGCCTTTATAATTTTTCCTTTGAACTTCTTGGGCCTCAAGGCATCAGTACTAAACCTAAGAGTAATATGGCTGGTAATCCCGTTTCTTCATCAGGAAAGCCGTCTTCCAGTAATAATGGAACAAGCTGGACATCCCAACAAAACAAACAGTTCGAGAAGGCTTTAGCTATCTATGATAAAGACACACCTGACCGTTGGCATAATGTGGCTTCTAAGGTTACTGGGAAATCCCCTGAGGATGTCAAAAAGCACTATGAGATTCTGTTAGAAGACTTGAAATCCATTGAAGCAGGCAAGGTGCCTTTCCCCAAATACAAATCTTCGGGTTCCTAACAATGGGGGAGCGACCAGTAATTCTCACAAATGGGTAGAAAAGAAATACAGGTATGTCTAATGAATCTCAGTTCTCTGCAAGTATATTATAATCTATTCTTTATTTTATAGCACCAGATACTATATAATCTTTTCTTTATTTAATAGGACCAGATACTATAATCGTTTCTTTATTTAATAGGAACGGCCTATAAGGTTACCAATCTAAACCTGTACTGCTTGCATTCAAAGAGCTGTCTAAGAATGTCATGTATTGTTTTCACTTTGAGTTATTAACAGGCGTGTAATTTGAAAGAGACCTGTCATCACGCAGATGCACTATTTTTCCCCCGAGTTTAAAGTGCAATTTCTAAGTTTAGATCTCACAATTTTGCTGTATATGAAAACCATTTTGAGGAACTCCTTTGGCATTTGATTGATGAACCCTTGTACATCAGATTTTAGAATATATTGCTAATGAACATCATCGTCGGCGGTGACACATGGCAATCTGGCACATGTTATACTTGGCCTCTTTTAGCTAAACGTCAAACTCTCGTTTTCACTAGATATCTTAAACATTATTGTGACAAGTGCGTTGGGATTTAGTTTTGTCAGCAAGTGCCGTCAAATTAGGCTTTAAAAAGCACGGTAGTTAGGTATGAGGGGACACTTTTTGTACAGCCGGGTTCAAATATACTTTCATGTTGCTTGACTAAATCTCTACCGGCTAAATACGTATAACGAGGGTAGTCTTGAAAAACTCACAAATTAGGTTGGAAAATAATAGAAAATCCACCGGCTATATACATATAACGAGGGTAGCCTTGAAAAACTAGCAAATTAGGTTGGAAAATACTAGGAAATTTAGTAAGATTATGATAAAATTTATTTTAAACTTTTGAAAATGTAGATTATTGTCAAGTTTTGAGATTCTGGATGTTTCTGAAATTTTTAATAGTCTGAATTTATTTTAATCATAAAAAAATGATTCAAACACCTGATATTTGAATTTTTTTGGCGGAATTCCAACAAGAAAATTGTTATTATAAGAATTTGTACCTGATATTTGAATTTTTTTTGCTGAATTCCAACAAGAAAATTGTTATTATAGGAATTTGTACCGTGGATAAACGAAACCTAGCATGGCAAAAAGTCTCCACTAGTATTAAACATATAGTAATGGTTATAGCAATGCGAAGTGATGTTTCACTGAACCAGCTATCTACGTACAAACACTCTCGAAAGTTACGGGCTAAGATAATATTAACAGGGTAGGTATACCTTTTATGTATGAAAAAATACGGTCTATGCTAACCAGAGGGCATGTGTCTCTAAACAATTGGAAAAAGAATACTCTTAATGTCTTGTTTCACTTTTATTATGTTTCATGATTGATTACGGAACTAATTGTCTTTGTGCTGAACAATTTTGTGCAGCCGGTGCAGCACTTTTATGTGCACAGTGCATGAAGCTACAACGAAGTTCCCAAAATTATGCTTTCATCATTATTCCTCGTACTACTACGTATTCCTAAAGCGACTAGCAGCAGAAGCAGACATATTTTAGAACGAAAAGATATAAAAGATATCAATAATAGAAAAATAGGATTGACTCTTCCCAGTTTCAGCATGTGTAATATACCTACAGACTGGAATATGTTAATAACCTAAACCAGTGTTCCCTCATTTAGAAGCATTGCCAGTTGTTTTTTTTGTTTGGACGTCCGTAAATTGTTGACAACTATAAAACCACAGAAAGTATTGCACATGCGCAACTTTTACTCTTTGTAAGAGTTTGATTATATGAAATCAACAGTATTTCGGACTGCGATCTTATTTATTTAAATTTAAAATGTACTTTACGTCGGCAATATAAACTTTTCTCCACGTCCTCTGTACGTCATCGACAAGTATAATATTATGCGATTTTATCATTTACAAGATTTCTATATTTACTTGAAATGAAAAGTAACAGGTCCTTACTGCAACTTTAGATATAATTTCATGATCCCTTTACCTGGGATGTTCCCTCCGTCTTTTTGGAAACCATGACCGTGAGATACAACACTCCGCATTTTTCTCTTTTCAGTCATATTTAACCAAACATTCAACGACCACAATGTGACGCAAACCCTAATTTTTTTAGAAATTTAACCATGTTGCAAATGAGTACAGCAATATGATGCAAGCCCTAATTTTTATAATTTTAACGATGAGACAAATGATTAAAATATTTATGAGGGGTTTTGAACAGATGATTTTCACACGATAATAATTTAACAATACATACATTTATGGCTAAATAACTGGTTTACCACATAAATGATTCAAATTTATATTAAATTTAATAATGTTGGAAATTTTTCTGCTAAAATTCCGAAAACAAAATCACATAGCACAACAGAAAACAATGCTATGTTTTAAACACAGGACCTTTAACATACAATTAAAAATTTGTATTAAAAAAAAACTGATGTTACAAAATAGTCTTCCTCTGAACAAAGGGATTACAAACAGGAACGCTTCAGTTCCACAACGAAAGGAATTTTCTCTCTACACTATTGTGCATTACCTCTCATCTATCTTCTTTTCTCTAACATATTTTCTACACTGCTGTGTCTGCACATATATAGTGCATTAGGGGTCATAACAGTCCATCGACCGCTTTAACTCTCTGACAGAGTCTCTGCTGTAATTCTTGAGTCGGTTGTGTGGAAACCAGTAATAGATAAATGTTGCGGCCGGTTCGAGGCTGGTTCTTTCCTTCTCAGCCATGCTTTTCTTTAATGTTGTTTGTGAGCAGTTATGGCGCAAAGCCAACTTTCTTCCTTGGGAACACAAACAGGTAAAATGTGTAAATGCATTATGGCGGTGACGTGCTTTTGACGAGAACAAAAATGGACCATCGGATCAGTAGATGAGTGGCGGGATTGCATCGCAAAAATTTATCGCGAGAATGAGACAAAGTGAGAAATGGCCGATCTGTGATGTGCGATGATATCACATCGCAGTATCGCAATCGCAGAAAACAAAAGGAAAGGCTCAACGCGTACAAGGCGAAACTTGCGATCTGCGATCGCATCGCACGATCGTATCGCGTCTCGTCACAGTGCGGAGGACATGCGAAGGGATTAATACGATTTGCGATTTCTGTTGAACTGATGCTGCAGTTGGAATTAATTTCCAACACTCCCCCTTAATTTCAACTGCTCGGTTTTTCTGCATACCTATGCATTTCCTGAAATGATTAAAACTTTTCTTTCCCAATGGTTTTGTCAAGATGTCAGCTAACTGATTCTCTGTTCTGCAGTGCTGCAAAACAATTTCACCATTGTTAACCAATTCATGTATGAAGTGAAATTTGGTGTCTATGTGCTTTGTCCTTTTATGAAAAACAGATTTTTTAGACAATGCTATTGCCAAGCTATTGTCACAGTAAATGGTTGTGCCCTTTTCTTGTTCATGACACAAATCTCTGAGAACTCTTCTCAACTACACTGCTTGGCATGCTGCTGCTGTTGCTGCCACATACTCTGCCTCTGGTGTTGACAAAGACACAACTGGTTGCTTCTTGGAAGCACATGAGATGGCTCCCGATCCCATATGAAACACATATCTCGATGTGCTTTTCCTCTCATCAACACTTCGAGCCCAATCACTGTAAGTGTAACCTGTCAATATGAAACTTTCAGAAGAGGAGTATAAAATACCAAACCCCTTCGTTCCATTCACATACCTTAGAATCCTCTTGGCTACCTGCTAATGAGTCTCTTTCGGTCTTTCCATAAATATGGAGATTAAACTCACAGCGTGCATAATGTCCGGCCTAGTTGCAGTCAAGTACATAAGGCTGCCAACTATGCTCTTGTACAATTTTGGATCAAAATCCTTGTTGCTGTCTTGTTTGGTCAATTTCAACCCCATTACAGTTGGAGTCATAGCTGCCTTGTTGTTTTGCATGTTAAATCTCTTCAACACTGCTTCTACGTATTTAACTTGAAAAATGAAAACACCATTTTCACTTTGGTCTACTTCAATTCCAAAAAAATATCTTAAGAAGCCCAAGTCAGTTATTTCAAATTCACTTTTCATGACTGCTTTAAAATTAGCAATGAGAGAAGCATCATTGCTAGTAAAAATCAAATCATCTACATATAAAACAACAATAAGAATCTTATCGTCATTCTCCTTTATGTAGAGTGTGGGTTCACCATCACACTTATCAAACCCATTCTCAATCAGATAAGCATCTATTTTGCTGTACCATGCTCTTGGAGCTTGCTTCAGCCCATAAAGAGCCTTCTTCAGTTTGCAGACTTTATGCTCTTGGCCTTCAACTTCATAGCCTGGAGGTTGTTCAACATAAACCTCTTCTTTTAACACTCCATTTAGGAATGCAGATTTAACATCCATCTGATAAATCTTCCATTCGTGTTGTGCCGCAATAAACAACACTATTCTGACTATTTCCATCCTTGCTACTGGTGCAAAGGTTTCATCATAATCTTTGCCTTATTGCTGCTTGTAGCCTTTCACAACAAGTCTTGCTTTGTGCCTGTCAATCTTGCCTTCAGCATTGCTTTTGGTCTTATAGACCCACCTAACTCCAATGGCATCCTTGCCTTCAGGGAGGTCCACTAACTCCCATGTTTAACTCTTCTCAATTGCACCAATTTCTTCATTCATTGCTTCAATCCATTTATTTTCATTTACAACATCTTCAAAATGAACTCGGTCATCAACATGACAATACAAAGCGAATAATGAATGCAGACCGGTATTGTTACTTACCTCTCCTTGATCATAAATCTCATTCAGATTTCTGAATCTTGGTCTTCTTGGTGTGTTTGGAGTTCCATCCGAACTTGAGGGTATTTCGGATCCCTGTGGTGTGCTTGGAGAAGCACTTCCTTGACTTCTCAAGGCTGTTCAAATTCCAACTTGTGGCGTGGTTTGTTGTACTTGCTGTGGTAGAGGAGGAGCCACCAAGGAAGGATTATTTGCTACTATTCCTTCCTCTTCTTCTTTGTGAGACACAATTGTCTTCACATTCATTGTCTTCTCTAAGCTTCCATCCCAAGCTTCATCTTCAATGAACTGCACATCTCTGCTTACTATCAATTTCTTGGTGGATGGATTATAGAGTTTGTATGCTTTTGACTCATCACAATAGCCAATAAAGACACACTTCTCCCCCTTACTGTCAAGCTTCTTCCTTAGCTGATCCGGTACATGCGCATATGCTACACAACCGAATACTCTCATGTGAGTGACAGTTTGCCTTTGACCAGTCCATGCTTCTTCTGATATTTTGTTCATGACAGCTTTAGTTGGGCATCTATTCAAGATGTAAACTGCGCAAGTGATAGCTTCTGCCTAATACTCATGCGGCAAGTGTTTTGCCTTTAGCATACTTCCGACCATGTCAAGAATGGTCCTATTCTTCCTTTCAGCAACACCGTTTTGTTGACGTGTATACCTCGCCGTGAACTGCTTTTGTATGCCATTCTCTCTGCAAAAACGCAGAAAGTCTTTGGAGATGTACTCTGCTCCTCTATCTATTCTGAGCACTTTGATATAATGCCCACACTACTTCTCAACAAGAGTTTTGAAGTGACGGAATTTCTCAAACACTTCACTCTTCTGTTTCAGCACATACACCCATGTCTTTCTGGTGTAATCATCAATGAAAGTTAAAAAATATTTATTTCCGGCAAATGATGGTATTTGCATCGGTCCACACACATTAGAGTGAACAATTTCCAAGGGTGCTTTTGCCCTTATACTATTTCCTGCTAGAAAGCTTTCTTTATGTTGCTTGCCCAAGATGCAGCCTTCACAAAGACTGTCCGGTTCCTCAATCAATGGCAATCCCTTTACCATTCTTTTTCTGTGCAACAGATTCAAGCCTCCGAAATTGAGATGTCCAAATCTCAAATGCCACAACCAATTCTCATCTTTCACTTGTCCCTAAAAGACTTCTTGTGTGACAGCTGCAATAGTTCTTCCTTCCTTCAAATCTGCCCTGAGTTTGAGAGGAAACATTCTATTGCTGGTCATCTGCACCTGTGCAATGATCTTCTTACTTGGAGGTATGTCTCTGATTGTACACATCATCTTTGAAGAACACATTGTAACCTTTGTTAATGAGATGTCCAATGCTCAAAATATTACATTTCAAACCAGGTACATAGTATACCTCTGGCACAATCATCTGTTCTCCATTTCTTGCTCGGATATTGACTCTGCCCTTACCCTTGACAGATATCTTACTATGAGTTCCTGTTGTTACCGCAGATTTCACATTTTCATCCAGATTGACAAACATTTCAATATTTCCAGTCATGTGATTACTACAACTTGAGTTTAAGAACCAAAAATCTTCTTGTTTGTCTTGTGCATTGTTACATGTTAACAGCACATTCTTTGGATTCTTATCTTCTTCATTTGCAAAATTAGCATTTTGCCTATTATACATGTCATTTTTTTTTTTTTACATTCATTGGCATAGTGCCCATATTTCTTACAATAATGGCATTGGACTTGGGATTTGTCATACCTTTGTCCATGAGCTTGCTGTTTGCTTGAACCTTCATCTTAGTCCTGATTGCAGCTCCTTCCGCTTGTGCTTGCAGGATTATATCTGCCTTTGTTTTGGCTTCTTCCACGACCTCTGTTATTTGCTCTGTCTCGAACCTTTCCTTGGCCAGAAGACATCTGAGTCTTGAATGCTTGCTCAAGAGAGGAATCTGTTCCTCTGCTCAGTCTGTGTTCATGAGACATAAGATAAGCACTCAGTTCATCTACTGTGAATTGTGAGAGATCCTTTGTTTCTTCTATTACTACCACAATATATTCAAACCTTGAGGGTAAGCTTCTCAATATTTTCTCTACAATCCTTCTTTCTTCAAGAATCTCACCATGAGATCTTATCTGGGTTATCAACCCAATAACCAGAGTGAAGAATGAATCTATTGTATCAGATTCCTTCATGCTGAGTGTTTCAAAGTCTCTCCTCAACATCTGCAACTTTGCAGTCTTCACCTTCTCCATCCCTTGATAGGCAGTTTTGAGAATATCCCATGCCTCGTTGGATTTTGTTGCTGCTGCAATCCGTGGAAAAACATTTTCATGTACTGATTGGAAGAGAAAAAAGAGGGCTTTGGCATCCTTCTTCCTATCGCTCTTCAACTGGTCTCTTTCTGCTACTGTTAAAGCAGCTAATGCTATTGCATCTGCAGGTTCAGCATAGCCAGTTTCAACCAGCTCTCATATTTCTTGAGAAGCAAACAAAACTTTCATTGTTATAGACCAATAACCATAATTTTTTCCATTAAACTGTGGCAGTTGGGAATTTGTCAAACCAGTTCCAACATCTTCCATCTTAACATGTATAAGTAAATAAGAGATACTGACTGTATAATTAAAACAAGCAAAAAAATTTCTCTGCTGGAGAAAATCTGCTCAATAAGCTTCTTGCAGCTCCTAGAGTGAAAAACAAAACTCCGTTTTTGACTCACTGAGTGCCTAGACTAGCTCTGATACCACTTGTTGGAAATTTCTCTGCTAAAATTCTGAAAACAAAATCACAGAGCAGAACAGAAAATAATGCTCTGTTTTAAACACAGGATCTTTAACACACAATTAAAAATTTGTATTAAAAAAGACTATTGTTACAAAATAGTCTTCCCCTGAATAGAGGGATTAGAAACAGGAACGCTTCAGTTCCACAACGAAAGGAATTTTGTCTCTACACTGCTTTGCATTACCTCTCATCTATCTTCTTTTTTCTAACATATTTTCTACACTGCTGTGTCTGCACATATAGAGTGGATTAGGGGTCATAACAGTCCATTAACCGCTTTAACTCTCTCACAGAGTCTCTGCTGTAATTCTTGAGTCGGTTGTGTGGAAACCCGTAATAGATAAATGCTGCGGCCGGCTCGAGGCTAGTTCTTTCCTTCTCAGCCATGCTTTTCTTTAATGCTATTGGTGAGCAGTTATGGCGCAAAGCCAACTTTCTTCCTTGGGAACACAAACAGGTAAAATGCGTAAATGCAGTATGGCGGTGACGTGCTTTTGACGAGAACAAATATGGACCGTCGGATCAGTAGATGAGTGGTGGGATCACATCGCAAAACTTTATCGCGAGAATGAGACAAAGTGAGAAATGGTCGATCTGCGATATGCGATGATATCGCATCGCAGAATCGCAATCACATAAAACAAAAGGAAAGGCTCAACACGTATAGGGCGAAACTTGCGATCTGCGATCTGCAATCGCATCGCGTCTCGTCGCAGTGTGGAGGACAGGCGAAGGGATTAATGCGATTTCCGATGAGATGTGATTTGCGATTTTTGCTCAACTGATGCTACAGTTGGAATTAATTTCCAACAAATAATATAGATAAATTGATCCAACTAGATTTTATTTACCTTTTAAAAACTACAAAAATGTCAAATTCAAATCTAAATGCAAGTTTTACTCAATATACTGAAATTCCTTGTAACTTTAATGAGGTACAAGTTTGGCATATTTATTTGTTTTCAGCTCATACATACTTAAAAAGGACAGCTGAATATGTTGTTTTTTTGAGGAAATTATCTATATAATTTTTAGTGAAATTGTAAATTTTAATAATTTAAAATTAATTTTTAAATACATAAGTAAATTTAATAATTTGAAAAATATCAACACATTTATATTAGATTTATGCATAACATTTCAAAAAATCCCTATTTAATATGATGAAATTGATGAAAAAAACAGAAACTTGTAACAACTAAACTAACGTTGATCTGATCTGTCACATTAAGTATTCTCAATTTACCCCATGTAAAAAAATTCCCACTCATGGTTTTATTCATGTGTGAAAATATTGTCATATAGTTTAGGGTAAAAATTCCAATTCATTTGTTTTTTTATTTATATTTTTCCAACATTTATTTTCCTGGTGAGCCAATTATGGTAAATTGTAAACTTATTTGTGTTTACCTACTTATCAATTCTATTTGTATTTTTTTAGCAAATTTATTTTTCTTCTTGTGAGCTTTGTGATTTAAGATCTATTTTTGTTTACCTCTATGTAAGGAAAACTCCTCGACTTTTGAATTGGTTATTTCCTCCCGGAGTTAGTTTATTCGCAATTTTTGCCATTTTGACAACATGGATCTATTTAACATAGAATCAACACTTCTCATTCATATATTTTGAAGACATTTAGTTGTTCCCTTTGTGACCTTTAATATCCTTCGATCTGCACTTCGAATCTTTGTTGGTGTAGAATTTTTTGTGTTCCATATATTTTGAGATATTTAGTTGTTCTCTTTGTGACTTTTAAGATCTTTGGATATGCTTTTCGATTCGAATCTTTGTTCGTGTAGAATTCTGTGGATTTTTTGAGTCCCATATATTTTGAGACATTGAGTTGTTCTCTTTGTGATTTTTAAGATTCTTGGATCTGCATTTCAAGTCTTTGTTGGTGTAGAATTCTTTGCGGATTTTTTTGGTGCCATAGTATGCATCCACCATATCTATACTAGTGTATTATGTCATATTTACAGTTGGTAGCTTGAGTTTTGGAGAATGCCTCTAGCAATGGAATTGGTACTTGTGTGCGGAAGGGATTTTAATATGGAGAGTGATTTTAATATGGATGGGGTGTTTTGAAGTAGTTAGAGTTTTTACTATGGTGACTTTTAGTTTTTTCATTGGTGTATTGCCAAAGATTTAATGTGTATTCAATTTGTAAAAATAAAATTGTAGTTAAAGTGCTGTTAATTTCTTTTTTTATCGACATTAATTATATGTGTCTATTTTATTAAGCATAGATTTTCTCTAGGTGAAATGTGTCAGATTTTATGTAGGTGAAATGTGTCATTTAAAAATTCAATCATAAGAAGAGTGACCATTATATTAGAGGTTCTAATTTACTCTCATAATTTTCATTTCATTTGTTCCATGTACTATTAAAAGTGGTAACACATTTTTTATGTATTAGTGGGCCATTTTTTTATGTATGAGTGGGCCATATTTTATCCACCAAGTCATTCAAGTGATGTTATTTTCCAAGGAGAAAAAAATATATTAGCAATTTTTTTAGTCATTTCATTTGAAAATGGTTTTTAGTAAAATGCCAAAAGTTTTTTTTAAATTGAATTACATTGTTTATGTATTTGATGAGGAAAGCCAATTTTTTTTATAAAGATGAGAGAAATAGTGAATGCTTGTAGTTATTCAAGAATGTGGAGAGGATCTTCATTTTCAAATATTTACATTTTATATCTTATTTGAGTAAAAATTGTGGTTGATAATGTAGTATTCACATTTACACCTTTTTGCTTCACCATCATAGTTGGAACTTCATGTTGCACTATTGACTCCCATCTCAATACCTACCTTGATAATTTTGGACGCAAATGTATTCCTTGGATGGTTAACCTATTCATGTCGAAGGAGGTGTACTTTTGGAGAAGATACTCTACTCATTCAATGCTTGTGGAAATTATTTGCTACCGTGTGTAAGACAAATGAGAATGGAAACCAAATCAAATGTATATTAATCAATCTCAGAGAATTATGTACATGTTATACATATAAATACATATAGGAAATAGTTGAATTAGTTCCCGAGTATTCTTGGACTCTAATAACTACCCAAACTAACCCTACCATTAACCATGAGGATTAGTCGCTGAACATTCCCCCAATAATCTTAAGGGATGTACCAAAGTACAAGAAGGAGATTTCAAAATGCAAAAATGCATCTAAGTCAAGAGGTGATGAATGTCTATCAAAAAATGGTTTTTAAGGATGACCACAAACCAATCTAGGAGAACTCAAAGTCTCAACCAACATCAACTCTAACTTTGGAACCTTTAGATCAATTCTCAAAACAACAAAAAATGCGGTTTTAAAGTGACCACAAAGTCTGGAACCTTCATATCGATTCTCATAACAACAAAAATAGTGGTTTTAAAGTGACCACAAACTCTGGAACTATCACAGTAGTTCCTTAAACAATTCCAAACATCGAAGTGTTCAATTAACTCAACTCTGTCTCATGCTCACTTGACATCTCAAAATTGAACTTGTAGCAGACCATCAACAATTCCCCCTTTGTTGGATACAGGGTGAGAAATACTCTTCATCACTGCAAGGTTGGTCATCACTCTGTAATATATTCTTCGGTATGACTTGTAAATCTTCTTGGTTGTTTTCATCCAATCCCAAGAAGAAATCCATCCAAAATTTATCCGCTCTTTTGCAGTAGTCTTCATTCTAGAACATCTATTTGTATGATGATTTCTTTTTCCACAATGCTCACATAGGTGAAGATCAAAACACCGATCCTTCACATGTCCAACCTTGTCACACTGTTGGAATCTATCAACTTGTTTCAAAACAACACCGTCTAGAAATCAAGCACTTTAGAATTATATAGGTTTAGCAAAATCCGGAGTGTGAAAAGATACATCCAAAATATTGTTGTTATAACCCAAACCAATTCTGTATTTATTATGTGTAATCTCTTCTCATGGTATTATACAAGTTTTGGTAACAAAAGGCTTTACATTTGTATTCAAATGACTTTTGCAGACAATTGTCTGAACACGACTTTCCATTGCACTCAAAATTGCTCTTGAAATCACTTCATTACTCTGACTGATAATCAAGCTCAAACAAATTGTTGTTCTGGACAGGAACATGTTCAAAATTCTTCTTCTATAATTCATCTCACTAAAACCAAGATTCTAGTTCCAAGAATTCGTCGATGTCAGAGAGTGTCCTTATGGACTTGGAAATTGTTATGAATAGTAGATGACATTAAATTGTTCAATAATTGTACCAAACCATCGAGTTTGGCCATGTTCTCCAACGGGAGAAAGGGATCTTGGCTACCACAGAAAATGCACCCAATACAAACAAATTGACGGTAATTTAACTAGATGTCGGGCTTAACCAATCATGCACCCATGAACATTGATGATACACTTTTAATTAGAATTTAAAACCGTAAATTTAAATTTGAATTTTCAATTTAGAGTTTGACTTTCCCGTAACAGAAAAATTGAAACTTTCCTCACGTAACGACAACACTTCACAGTTCAATATGCAAATATGCAGTCCACTAGAGCAACAAAACCAAGGAGCCAAACACTAATATATGTAATAAAAATTCTATACTCCAACCCAATTGTGCATATGTCAAGTTTCTTATCACTCCAACAAAATATTCCGACGAATGTAATACAAATTCCATACTCCAACCCAATAATTTTAAATATGTCAATTTTCTTATCCCTCCAACGAAATGTTTCAACGATATAAATTTTTCATTCTACAAATAAATTAACTTCAAACTCCAAAGTTTAAATTTTTTATAAAATAAACTCCATTAAATCTTTATGCACCCAAATCAAAATGTGTAACTAACTGGGCCAAACATATTCGATCTTAAAATTCCAATAGTTTTAAAATGGTAGCTTGAATTAAAATTGATAAACTCCAAAAAATGATGGGCTTAATGCATTAATGCATTCAAAATTTCCAAAACAATATATTCCTGCTTCTCTGGAGAAACAACCTTCACTGTTTCGGTTTTCTTCTTGCTGGACCCTTGCCTTAACAATATTTTGCGAATGAATGCATTAAGAGAATGCCCAATTGTCAACCAACTAACAGACCAACAGAACCAACTGCTTTTCATAAAGTACTGCAAAAAAATCGTCAGTCACTGCAAACAAAAATCGTCCTGGATTTAGACATTCCTTGTTGGCAAAAATTATGTAATCCAAAAATAGTCCCTCCAATCTAAACACTGCACCTCAACAAACTTTCCTTTATTTGGGAAAAATGTGTGAAATTTCCAAAATCTCTAAACTCTGAAACTGAGCATATTGGAGATTTTTTTAAAGTTAAAATTATCGCAAAGTCCATCTATCCAATGAAGATGGCTTCCAAAATAATAAAACAAGCATGCAATATTGTCCACAGTCAGAATTCTCCTAAAATAAAATGAATATGCAACAACTATAGGTACCCAACCTTATATGTTATTGTGTTTTGATAAAAGCCTAATCGTTGTGGGTATGCACTGGTCTCTTTCTTATCCTCTGCGATATGTCAAACCTATTTGCAAGCAAGAAGTTGTCAATTGGAAAATTGACAAATTTTATTACGCAATAGTTTAGATCATCTTACATCATCAACAATTCATGGGCGAAAGGTTTTCTTTGGATTAGTAAGTGGTTTTTACGAATTTCACCGAGGCTTCTACGCAGGCTTCATCGTAAAGCCTTTCAATGGGGGTGCTCTCAATGCGAGTCTAGGCGCCCTCTTCTTATTATCATGATCGGGTGCGCTTGGAAGTGGTGGAACTATAAAATCTTTAGAGAATCCAAGGTTCCCTATAAGTCCATTTTGCACCGCATCAGCTCAATTTTTGACTCTGTTCCAAGAAAACAGGCCTAATGTTTGGGCTTGGCTATCTGTGGTCTTTTTTTTTTCTCAATGATTATGATGATAGGCATATGTATCGATGAGTTCTACCTCTCTCGATCTGGAACCAATTTCTAGAAGTTTGGAATATTGGTCTGCTCTTTTTTCCACAGTCTCCATGTTAAGCTGTGCTATATGTCATCCCTATTATGTGTTTTTTCTCAATGATGTTTTGATATGGGGCTGTTCAAGTCATCCTTTTGTATCTAATCATGGTTTTTATATTGACTTAATATAATCTATGGCACTTTTTCCTTTGAAAAAAAAAATGTCCAGATTTCAAAATATGCGTGCTACTCTACCCCAAGGTCTGAGGCCTCAAATACTTTTCGCCTTCGTTAGGAAAATGGACATAAATTCCGCTGCGCGAGGTCCTTGAGCATGTAGCTGGAAATCATCCCAACACAAGAGATGTCGAGAATAGAACCACTCTAGTAAACCAGTCTCTGATTCCACACAAGAATGAATAAATGAATTTTTTTTCTCTATGGACAGGGCTTAGACTCCAAATCGTCAGTATTCAATGGCACCGAGAGACGTTATACTGCTCGTTCAATTCTCGCTCGCACTTGACATTTTCCCAAATTAATAAATGGAGCATCAACACCATAATTCTTACTAATGGCCTTCCTTCTCATGATGAGTTCGAACGACGACTCCAACTTGTGCTAGTCTCTTTGCTTCTTTTCTGTTGACAACAATGACTGTAACAATGAATTGGACCTCGTCGACATCTGTATTCAACGTGGATGACTACAATGTATCTTATAAAACATGTGGCCTATGAATCAATCACAAATCTTGTGTCTTGATTACAAGCATGTACATTTTATCACAACGTTTTAAAACAAAATCACTGAATCATTTTTTAAAGAAATCACCAAATCGTTTTTTGAAAGAAATCACTGAATTCTTCAAGGTATATTTCTGAACAGTGATAACTAACAAAATAAGATAAAATTACACGCAACAATATATTCTCTATTATTTTGTGAATGAGGAAAGTACACATATATTTATACAATCAATAGTCTCAAGATAGGATCTATCTTGGACGTACACTAGTCTGGTTGAGAGATTCTCTCAACCACACACTAAACTAGGAGAAACTAAATCCTTATTATGTGGGAACAAACTCCTCAAATGGAGAATCACAACCATAAACAAGTAGGAATTAATTATTTCCAACTCCCCCCCTTAATGACTACTTGTCATGATAGTCAAATCCACCACCATCAGCTGAATTACATGTACATAACTTCCAAAAAACAAAGAGAGATCAGTGCCTTTCTAAGCCAAATATTCATGTCCAAATAACAATCGCAAACAGTTGCACTGATTGCGCCTTTCGACGCAACTGTCAGATAGAAAAGTGCACCAACCGTCTTATGCTCAGACACACCAATATCTGAGACCGTGAGCCAGGTGTTACTGCAGTCCACTTGCTCCTACGAGAACAAAGCCGTCGTGTACACGTTAGCTGCTCAGACAATATGCCAGCACCGGGAAAGTCCGATCTACCACCACCAGGCAAATCCGCCAACTTCAATATGCCACCACCGGGCAAGTCCGATCTACCACCACCGGGCAAATCCGCCGAAGTCAATATGCCACCACCGGGCAAGTCCAATTTACCACCACCGGGAAAATACGCCAACTTCAATATGCCACCACCGGGCAAGTCCGATTTACCACTAAGACTCTATATGTGATTTCTGGCTCACCATCACTTTATAGTGACAAAAGATGGTTTCAGGCTGACCATAAACCATTACAAAGTGGTTTTAAGATCACCACGAACTTTCAAATGCCTTTACAAGGCTTACATTCCATACTTCAACATTTGGAATTTCTGGGTACATACAATGACTATTACAACATGCTAGGGAGTCTATTCCACAAACCACACTACCTCAAACAAACATCTACTTTGTTGTCCACCATAAACATTGTCGCTGCTCCTTTACCTCATCTGTGAGAGGTCCACTAATAAAGAAACCAGAACATAGGCACTCACAGCCCCACGAAGAGAACACAATTTTCCCTTCAAGAATAGTTTTCAAGCATACTGCCTTATGCTTGCTAACAATCTGCAACAGGATCTCGATCATCCTTCAATCTCTGATGTAGCTCCAATTGATGTCGTTTTCACTATCATGTGTTCACCATTTCCTGCAAATTTTCTTAGTGTTGGAATGACCAGTTCCAACACACACTCAAAATTGTGACAATAGTTGGTCATACTATTGTCACTTAAATTACAAACAATTTCATTGTCATGGCAGTTAATCAATACATTGCAAAGTTAAAACACTTACACTGCAGAGTTAAAAAACATCATCTGATACCTAATCCACAAACCCAAGGGATCCAATAGATCCCCTTCTATATTACAACTCAAAGCCGTCTTCCAGTTTCAACGTCTGGGACACAACCTCATCTTCATCATCATCGATCACAAAATAAGGATTGTGCCCAATCGGACGGAACTTGTAACCAGTGAACACGTAGAACGCAAGGGTTGCCAATTCTCTAGCCATTACACTAGTCCAGGCATACTTATAAGCAGTTATAGTGATCAGAGCATAAACTACAACGCGAGTGAAGTAAATATAGCAGACCACCACAATATAATATTGCCTGAACAGAGTCAACTTCATTAGATTCACCGCTACTTTGCCATCAATATGCGCAGCTTGCCGCAGATTCTTTATAGACTAGACAATGGGGAACAAGACAGTACACCAACGGATCATGTCAACTATTAGAAACATCTGCTTCCAGGCAAGCCAATCCTTGGCATACAGCCCGGTCTCATCGATCACCACAGTTGCAATGTTGGCTAAAACTTGCAAGAGAATGACAACCATGAGAACTTTCTTCTCCTTGCCTTGCAAATAGGGTTTCAAGAAGGACCAGCCAGTGCCAATTAAAACAATCAATGTAAAAAGCATAATTCCCTTCAAAAAACTGAAAATATAAAACAGAACATCCCATCCATGGGTTGTTCCGGTCCTCTTAATGAAAGACTTGTCCTCTGCCTCGCAGATGAGATTAAAGGCTTTCAGGCAGACGAGTGCGGCCATAAATACATGGATCCGGTAGGCCATCAGGTGGTTTCTAACAACCACATAGATCCACACCCCAGCCAACACAATATATATCAAAAACAACGTAAAATAGAGCTTCGGCAGAAGGGTTTCACCGGCTGAAAGATAATCCCTAGTGTTATCACTGAATCCCTCGAGAATATACATAACTGTCTTTACATCTGTTGAAACCACAACATCGGGGATACAATTGACAAAGACCAGAGTATACTGATTTGCCTCGAAACCTTGGAAGGTTTTGTTATAGGAAGTCAAATTAACCAAATCCTTGAATGTAAAGAGGCGTACGATGAGCTTACTCTCGAGTACACACAGGATTTCACCGTGCTCCAGATCTCAGGAATGAATTTCCACAACCACTGCTCTTCCTCAGCTCCAACCTCTCTACACTCGATGATGTCTTCACAGATCTAAGGCTTGAATAAATTCGACCAATAACAGTAGAAACTTGGCCTCCACCGATTCCTCCGATAAATCTGACAGCTCTGCTCTTCACTTGCACTGATCTGACGAATCTCAAAAAAGATCCGACAAATCCAATACACGCACTAAACTTCAGGCCTGCAAATACTAGCAAGCCCCTTCCTAGGAGTTCAATGAAAAAACAAACAATATATATCAGTGCTTCTCCCAAACTCACACAGCCGACAGCAGCGATATGAACAATGACCAATGAGGTAGATCTATCGAGATCGGCTTCTCCCATGAAACTTGCAGTGAATTCTGTCCATGGAGTCACCACGATCTTCATAATCCCATGAGGTGTGCCGAGTCCAGCTCGCTCAACACAGTCGCAGGTTTGGTTAAACAACAAAATAGATTTGGAGACATGTTTATTCATAGTCGCAGCTCACTTTGACAGATCAGGAGGCCTTGTCCACCATTAATCGAACACATACCTCAGAAGCAGATTCACACTAGATTCTCATCTATGGCAGATGACGAAGGGCTCAATCAAGACACGAATCACCAGATCGCAGTAAAATGAGGTTGGAGATGCCGATTGGTTCGCTCTCACCCACGGCCTGCACCTTTCGATAGGACTTAACACTAACCTGCACTCTACAACAACAGATCCATCAAGGACCGCTCCACCCACAGTTGGTTTACTAGCAATATTGGAGAAACCTTCATAGGCTTCCTGATCCAGTCGGCTTCCATTCTTCACCTCTAGTTCATAGTGCATATTCGGTCGGCTTCCACTCTTCACGTTTGGTTCATAACGCATCACACAACAAATTGTAGCTCTTTCTACATCCGGCAGGTCAGTCCATAATTGACTAGAGTAGTGAATCACCATCACCAGCATGCAGTGTTTTACAACATGCTCCAGAGTGCTCGATGGACAAACAAACTTTCACAAAAAATTATTCTACTTGTTTCCCTCAGCCTAGCACAAGGCCGAGGCCCAAGCCCTTACGGGCTCTGAAGCTCTGATACCAAGATAAAATTACACACAGCAATATATTCTCTATTATTTTTTGAATAAGGAAATTACACACATATTTATACAATAAATAGTCTCAAGATAGGAATTCTATCTTGGACGTACACTAGTGTGGTTGAGAGATTCTCTCAACCACACACTAAACTACGAGAAACTAAATCCCTATTATGTGGGAACAAACTCCTCAAATGGAGAATTACAACCATAGACAAGTGGGAATTAATTATTTCCAACTAAATACTCTAAAAAACTTGACATAATATCCATCCAAAATGTATTCTCAAAAGTAATCATCCTTTTCTTCATATAAAGAATAATTGGTGAGACCATTACATTAATAATGGTTCAAGGAAGGAAAGTCTGGATATTTAATTAACCTCGTCAATAAAATTTGTAGTCTAAAGATTTTTTCTGATCTAGTTTAGCCAGGTAACCTCTCTCTCGATCATCCACTCTTCAACACAAGTTCTACATATAGGTAAGCTATAAGCTCCACACAACAATGGTAGTCCACCAAGAAAAGATGAGCCCTAAAAAAATGCCACAAAACTAGTGGCTTAACTCAATTAACAAGCATATGAACTACACATGAGAGTGGAAACCAAATCAAATGTATATTAATCAATCTCAAAGAATTATGTACATGTTGTACATATAAATACATATAGTAAACATTTGAATTAGTTCCAGAATCTTTTTGGACTCCAATAATTACCCAAACTAACCCTACCATTAACCCTGAGGATTAGTTGTCCCTTTGAAAATGTGTTGATTAGTTAGTGTACCTACCAAGGGAAACAATCATTGCTCTCATTCTTGTTCAATTTATGGTCATTTGAACAATTTATTATAATAGGAAAATATTGCAGGAACTATGTGAGAAGAAAGCAAAATATCAACTTTGTAACCCTATTTTTGTTGTATTGCAAGAAGAAAATGCAATACTTAATTAATAATTCAAAACTACAATGCCTAAGAAGAAAACAAGGTTGATAATCTAGATTTAACTTTTGGAAAGTATTTCCATAATCTTGAAGATGAATTTCAGACCAAGATTAACCTTCTTCATGATTGAAGGGAGGAAGTTGAGCTCCTCTTAAATTACTTTCTTGAAAAAGAGAAAATTTAAGCTAGAGGAGTATAACATAGGTCTCTGTATTAATCAACAAATATATGATGTTTTCTATTTTAAGGCCTTAAATGAAACTACTTTATGAAAAATAAAACCCTCATCAAGTAAATAAAAATAAATTATTGGATCAATATCAAACTTTGAAACAAGATTATGATGCCTTGTCACAAAATTTGATTGAGAAGGGTGAGGTGAGTTCTTGCATGAGTGCTGAAAACACCTTGAATTTGAACATTTAGAATGATCAAAAGGAGAGTTCTATTATTTAGTTGTTAAGCTCACTTACTGATGTTGATAATGGTAGTTTTCTTTCACCTAGCCTTCAATAATACACAAATGGCATGGGGTCATAATTGTTAAGAAAAATAGAATATATCATAAGGGAAATTGGGAAGAATGTTTAGGGCATAGTTGTTCCTATTAGCTGTGTAGTGTAGACAACAAAAGTAGGTCTTCAATATGACACTGTAGGTACCTCATTACCTACATCTAGCTCTATTGAGACTAGAGAAGTATCATTTGTTATAGGAAAAATTCACACAGAGGATGGAAGAACATGCTCCTACTCATTGCGATACACATATTGACGACATGGCTACTAATGTTATTCCAAATGAAAGTGTTTCTGCAACCAACATTCAGTCTACAAAAGTAAAAGATGAGCCATATAACATCCACATAAGGATTAGAGCAAATGACCCATGCATCAACATTTTTGGTCACATATAAGTGGCCTTACATTCAACTCATTGCAGAAGAGACTTGAAAGAATGTACCAAGGCTCAATGTCGAATCAAGGTTTATTGTGGTTGAATTGATGGTTAGTGAGAGAATTGTTTGAATAGATGTTCGTGGACTTCATATCATTGTGTCTCATTGATTGTGGACTCATACATAGTTCCTTTTGTTAACTCTTAATTGCTACCACTCCCTCAATTGTGTTTAACGGGGGAGTGTTTAATGACAAAAATATTGTTCATGTTGTTTTATTGATTACATTGCTAATATTTTCTACTTTGTGATAGTGAATTCTTCAAACATATTGATGAACGTTATTGTACCATATTTGAGATGACTTTTCTATACTTATAGACTTCATTATAAAATTAGTAGTTGATGATATTGCTTGTTTTTAAAACCTTTATTATAGTCCTTTATGAATGATTTATAAATTAAAATCTTGAAATTATGTTAAAAAAAATTAAAATAACAACTTAATATACAATTAATATATAAATAATTACAAAATTAGCCTTCTTCAATTTCATAAAACTAAAAGAAATTAAAATTACACCTAAATACTAATGTGAATATTAATACTAACAAAGTATAAATCATTAATCACCAGCACAAATACTACGTGATGTGAAAACAATTTTAAAAATGGAATTCCAAGAGTCTTACATTAGGAATTAAGAAGAAATTCCGCCATTTAAATTTTATTACCATAATATTTTATTATACATGTATTTTATTTATTAGCATTGTAATTTTTTAATATTAATCTAGTAATTTTTTTCAAAAATAATATATTTCAATTAAATTATAAAGGTGTATTATTTACCATTGATTTTTAAGTATATAAATCTTTAATAATTAAATTATATAAATTAGACATATTCTAAATTACATATAGTCTAATTTGTGGACTAAATGATATTTTTCACCTTATTTTTTAGGTTAATTTTAATCAAAATTTAATAGACATTTTCAAAAACTACGAAATAGCATTTCTTCATGATATTTTTTTCGAGCTAATTTTACTTCTAAGTTAATTTTAATCAAATCCCACTAGACATTTTTTAAAATGACTAAATGGCATTGTTTCAGGATATTTTTTCGGGTTAATTTTAATCAAAATCTTATTTCTAGGTTAATTTTAATCAATATCCATGAGACATTTTAAAAAATGACTAAATGACATTGTTTTACCATATTTTTGGGGGTTAATTTTAATCAAAATCTAACTGGTTTTTAAAACTTCGGGTTTAAATCGTTTAATTTACATAATTGGACTACCCAAAGGGTTAGTTTTGGGGGTTAATTTTAATCAAAATCCAACGGGTTTTTAAAACTTCAAGTTTAAATTGTTTAATTTACATAATTAGACTACTCAAAGGGTTAGTTTTTCTGTTTTTAATTCATTTATACATTCAAAAACATATTTTAAAGATAAAAAATTCTTAAAATTATATTAACAACTTCTATTAAATTTTGATGAAAAAATTGTTATAATCCATAAATTAAACTAAGCCTATAAATTATATAATTAAAATTTGCAATTCTACCGGAACACTACCTAATTCAAAAAAAAATCACCTAAAATCATAGCTTTAAAATAAAATTTGAAATGCTAATATTTATACCTTTAACTTCAAAAGCTAAACTACGCATATACTCTATATTTAGTAAAACGTCTAATGATCAGACTACGATTACATTCTATATGCTTATATACTATATTTTTATTGGCAAACTTCACAGGTGCACCTTTCGCAGTCGTTATTGAAATAAACACATGCTGACAGAGTTTACTATTCCCATATTCGAGTCTACTAAGAAATTATTGGAATACAGGAAAGTTGTTAGCTAACTTAATGACTGCTACTGCCATAAAAAGACTTGAATATCAGGAAAGTTATTCTTAACCGACCGAAAGCCACACTCATCTCAGAGGACAGAGCAGTCAGGGTCTCCGGATTGGTTGGCTCAGAATTTTCTTATAAACCTAATACACCAAGGTCTCACTGAAAAGCTGCCCCTATTTCAGAAATTCTCATGTCGACATTCCATATAACTAAAAGAAAAAATATTAGGTTAATATTCTCACCCTGGCCGAGGACATTCACACTTACCTTTTCTCATTACACTTGTAGAATTTTCTTGATAAATGGTAATTAAGTGACGCCAATAGCATTTAAAACGATTTGTTAATAATATTTTTCATTTTGATGGAATTTATCGGTGATAGTTACATTTACTTAATTGGAAATTTAGATAATATTACTCTAATTTTCATTATCAAACATCATAACACTCTCACCATCTCTATGGAAATTTATTCTTATAATTGAATTTAAACTTTTATTCACCCCAATCAAACCGCCTAAACGAACAGACGGTACAACTAAAGGAATGAGGGAACCATCAAATTATGTTAGTATGAGAGAATACTAAGAGAATTCTGTCGATGCGGACTTTAGATTCCAGAACCAGGTGATACTCATAAGTTATCTTGATACAAGAGGCTCCCTCACACGGGATTTACGCAGATTATCTCAATATAAGAAAAGCTCTCTCCAAATTAGAACGTCTATGTCTTTGATATTCCAGGCGCTGGAAATTTGCAATCTTAGATTCCAGGTCCTGGAGATTCACACTCGCACTTTAAGAATCTGAATTTTCATGAGATGGCAAGAAGCATTTTTTCAAAACAAAAAAGGAGCTATGTTTTATATCATAAAAGAGAATACAAATTACATGTCTTTGGAGCTCTGCTCTACAGATTTTTCATCTCAATCAATAACCCCTGTTTCCACATAGTTTGGTACATGTATTCTATCTAGACTCTAGTTCAAAATATCCTGAGATATCAATCAATGATATAAGTCATCAAACAACCATATCTCTTTCTCAACATCATCACAAAAATAAAACTAATTGTTAATTGAAACCAATTAGATAAACTATTTATGTAAAAGTTTTTACAGAAAGTTAATAGCATCTACATTTAACATAGAACCTTGAATAAAAGCATAAAAAATAAATGACAAGTAGATCTTTGGTTACACTCTTTTTTGGATTGCATGTCCACAATATAGTTATGCTCCCATTAAATGTGCTAGAAAGATATATGTTGAAAGAATCTTTCAAGAGTAGGAATGTGATTCATCCAATTTGATAATAAAGTTGGGGAAAATGTGAGTGTCTTTTAACCTTGTCAATGATACTTTTGGAGTCTCCAATAACCTGTGAATCATTAATATCAAGCCATTTTGCAATGTTGGTATAAGGGGCCTTCAAAGAGTTTTTGTTGTGACCAGCAAAAACCCGATTTTTTATTTAGTTTTATCACTAATACTAAATAAGTGGGGACCCTTATTAAAAAAGTTTAAAAAATCAATTAATGCTTGTATTTCCTTTTTCAATAAAACATATTATCATAAAATTAGGAGAATACTTTCTAAAAATCTAAAAAGGCTTAAGTTTTATGATAAGGTAGAATAAAATCATTCCTTAAGAAATATCGCATTGCAAAAAAGTAAGGATTTTTTGTTTCAACCACACTCAGCCATGCTTGTGCATGTGGTTTGAGGGTCATAGCCACATCTTTGCAATCTTGGGTATCTCTTTGGGAGTCCAAGTCACTAAAAATCTAGTCTAGCTCGAGGTTGGGTTGCCTGGGGTGGTTCTTTGAACCCTAAGTGCCTTGTAAGACCTGTACGATGTCATGTTCTCATCAGTAAGTCTTAGTTGTTAGCCCCGCTTCCATAATTGAAGCTTGGAGGTTGGGTCATTCCATAATAACTCTTCATCTCATGTTTACTCTCGCAGACGAGTGAATTTGGGTGAATGTAGGGTGGGGGCATTCACACAAATAAGGTTAAATATGTTAGGTAAGGAATAGGCAGTCGTAACTTTCACTCACCATCCATTAGATCTAGTCACAATGTCTTTCATTGATTTAAGGCGGCTGCCTTCATCTTGAGTTTTAAAAATATATTTAAAATCATAGAATGGGATTTTGTTCATTGAGTCAGTTCTCAAATGAGCTTAATAATTAATGATATTTTAGATAGGTTTATTAATTGTAATATTAGTGTAGTATATCCATTATATTTTATTATAGAATTCTCAACTTAATACATTTATTACATTTTCGAAAGTTAGGTATTTAATTTAGTATTAAATCATTTACCTATTTTTAGATATTATACATAACTAATTAGTATGTACAATAGTTCAGCACATATGATGCACACATATATATCCATCACATGAATTCCTCATATGTATGCTAATAATTGTATTCTACTCATAATTCGAGATGGGTCATTACAAACACCCCTCCTTCAAAAGAATTCATCTCGAAGTTAGGTTTTATATAGTATATCAATAATTACTTTAGCAATTAACCTAATCACACAAGGATGTGTTCCTTAATTGAATTATTGTTTATAATGTGAGGACACTTAAAATTGGCATTTCAAGCATTCATTGGTTACACCTTAGTAGTCATACCCTTCTGAGAAGGATTCCAAGATTATTCTAGGATCATAATATATTTCCTAATCTTTTCCTCCCCCATCCTATCCATCCTTAACTGTAATATCCCATGGCATGAGCTATATTGACCTAGCCATCCATGAAACCCTAAGGGTGGGAGTATCGACAACATTGTCCTCACTTCCCTAGCAAGAATCTAGCAATCGTCGTCACACATGTAGGAAAGTGTGGCCCAGACGATCCTCCCACAAGTCTAGGTTTTCGAGGATAAATGGTGAGAAATACCTCCACCCCTCCTAGTATGACCAAGCCAATACCCTATCATGGAATCTCATTTAGCCTCAATTGGCCTTGGAGGTTTTTCACCATGTGGTTTGTTTGGATAGTGGTATTATCTACAATATAAACACTTGTCTACATATTGTAACATTTGCTTCAATATGTTCAAAATCAACATATATTCAAATCATAAATTCCATCATACATATTTGTTGACATCTATGATACTAATCTTTGAGTTCACATAACATATGTATCTATGTATAGCGAATACACTTGTAGTTTAGCTTTCACATTAAAGTGTGGTGACTATAACTATATCCATCTCATCAATAATAAGAAATATGTATTCTTTAACATAGTCATACATGCTAATAAGTAAAACATAATATGTTAACATTCTATTCATAACATAATTCATATTGGTATCCATGTACAAGTAACATGTACATATTTAGTTAAACATAAATGAAATAACATAATAATTTGAAATAACATTCTAATGTCTAACTCTTCATGTTTATAGATAATTTCAAAATGATAGTCTTATGTGTCTAACTCAATAATGTAAGGAAATAAAAAATAATGTTTGTTTAAGTTTGTTAAAATAAAAACAGGATGGGATAATTCTATCATATGCTCTTTGTGTCATCCAAGATTGCAGACCTAGGATGATACATGTCACATTGGATCTTAACTTGGTGCACCAGGCATTCATGAGCTTTTCAACCATACATTCTAGTATATATAATGGTTTGACTAAAACAGTTCCTCGTCTGACAACTTTCGTTCCTCTCATTGAAGGTTATGAGATTAATAAACTATGTAGTGTCTTAGTACACATATATGAAAAACAATATGAATTTTATGCAAGTGGGGTGGCAATGCAAGACGATTGACGACATGTCTGATTCTTTTTATAATTTTAAATGGTCCAATGAACAAGTGGGACAACTTTGTTCCATTTCCAAACCAAATGGTGCTTTTGTTGGGTCTAATATGGATAAAAACCTAATCCCCTACTTCATAATTCCTATATGTTTTGTGAGAATCATCATAGCCTCTTTGACTATCTTGTTCTTCTTTTAACTATTTCCTTATTTGTTTTACTTTTTCCTCCATCTCTTCATTTAATTTTTGTCCCATTATCATTGAGTCTTCTAATATGTCCCACCTTAGCGATGTTTTACAATATATTCCTTAAAACGCTTCAAATCGAGGCATTTCAATTGAACTATGGTAACTATTATTATACATATATTAAAACAATGGAAATTACTTTTCCTAGTGCGTTTGTTTGTCCATAACATACATCATCAACATATCTTTCATTACTTAGTTCATCCTTTCCTTCTATCCATCAATCTTAGGGTTATAAGGTGTACATAAATTTAGTTGGATTCCTGAAGCAGACTCTATACAGGTCACAAACCTCGAAGTGAATTGTTAATCCCTATATGATATGATCTTCTTAGGAACTCGATAGAAACTAAGAATTTCATTTATAAATGCATAAGATTTGTCAACCACTTCATAAGTATCTTTTATATGAAAAAAGTGAGCACTTTTAGTTAGTTTATCCACCATAACCAAAATGGCATTATGCATTTGTGGGTTAAGATGTAGCCCTACTATAAAATACATTGAAATCGCCTCCCACTTGGTCATTGGAATGTTGTGTGGTTCTAGGAGACCTCCTAGGTAATGATGGGCATTTGTTACCTATTTACATTGTAGACATTTTGTAATGAATTGGATAATATTTCACTTAATGCCTGGCCAAAACAAGAGTTTCCTTGAGTCAACATACATTTTCTTTAAACAAGGATGCACACAATAAAGTTCTTTGTGGGATTCTGTGATGACAGTGTTTCATATATCTCCAATATTATACATCCTTCCTTGGAATTATAATAGTCCATCATTCTCTAGTTCATATCCTTCAAGCTTTAGTTCTCTTCGATCCTAACTTTGAAGAATAGATCTTAATTTTAAATACGAGTTATCTTGCAAAATATATCTTAGCACTCACTCCCTTAAATATATCTTAAAGGGTATAAGGGAAAATATACTTGGCCTTCTACTTAGAGCATCTTTCACTACATTTTCCTGCCCTTTGATATATGAAATTCTAAATTCATATTCACTTAATAATTCATTACATCACCTTTTCCTAGAATTCAAGCCCCTTTGGGTAAAGAAGTATTTCAAAATTTGGTGATTCCTTTTGAGCACAAAGAATTTCCCTACAAGGTAGCATATTCATATATTTAAATATAGTACTACAACAACCAAATATATATCATGCATGGCGTAGAGTTCCTCGTGAGGATTTAACTTCCTTAAG
Organism: Pinus taeda; assembly: GCA_000404065.3. Classification (NCBI taxonomy): domain Eukaryota; kingdom Viridiplantae; phylum Streptophyta; class Pinopsida; order Pinales; family Pinaceae; genus Pinus; species Pinus taeda. Next base: position 349,377 of record APFE030453187.1, on the reverse strand, counting down.
TTATATGCTATAACTCCATTGTCTTTCATTAACACTACACCTAATCCTTTCTCAGATGCATCAATACATATAGAAAATTATTTGTCCATGTTAGGGACTCACAATATTGGTGCACTGATCATCAATATTTTAATGTCATTGAATGCAATGTCACATTCCTCGGTCTACTCATAACTAACTCCTTTGGGCTTGAGGATTGCAATCGGTTTTGAAAATTTTGAGAACCCTTCTACACACCTTCAATAGTATGTTGCTAAAATCATAAAACTACACATTTCATGCACATGTTTTAGTATAGAATAATCCATGATTTCTTTTACCTTCACAAGATCTATTGCGACCCCTTCACTAAATATACAATGAAATAGATAATGAACTTTTTTCTAAGAGAAGGAAAACTTAGATAAGTTTTCATATAACTGGTGCTTCCTAGGGAAATATATTACTATGTACAAGTGTTCTGCATGCTCCTTCTCATTCTTGGAGTAGATGAGAATATAATCTAGGAATACTTGTACAAAGTGGTCATGATAGTTATGAAAAACATTATTCTATAAGATTCATAATTATTGTCAGTGCATTGGTTAAGAATATGGTACAATTGTGAACTCATAATTCCCAAAGCGTGTTTGAAGTACAATCTGAGTAATGGAGCTATCCTTAATTATTAATTGATGATAACCAGACAACAATCACTTTTTCAAAAGATAGAAGCCCATTTTATTTGGTTGAATAAATCATTAATTCATTGCATTGGATACCAATTCTTTATTTCAGCTCAATTTAAGTATCAATATTCTATACATAGCCATATGGGACAATCCTTCTTGAAAACAATTACAGGTGCACCTAAAAGTGAGATAGTTTGTCAGATGAGTCCTCAATTTAATAATTCATTAAGCTATATTTACAACTCTTGAAGCTTTGGAGCTGTCATTCTATAGGGTGTCTTAGAGATTGGTTATGTACTAGGTTTTAATCCTATTGTAAAATCAAGCTCCCTTTGAGGAGGTAATCTATGCAGTTCCTTTAGAAAAACATATGGAAATTCAAGCAACACAAGATATTGGTCTAGGAATGGTCCCTTTTCCTTGCTTACTTCCTTTAGTGTATATACTTGATAAAAGTTTCTAAGGAAATGTTTCATTTGAATTGTTTTTTTTTTTTGTGTAAATCTGACTAGTTCTATTATGATACAAAAAAAGTACAGAGGGTTACATTTGCCGCCATGAGTTGGCTACCTGAACAAGTTGACAATTTGAAACTGAGACTGAGCCTGAGAAAAAGGACTGTAAAGCTATCCGCTGACCCCAAACTAGAACCATGACCATACTAAAAACTTCAAAATTTGAACCTTCCACTCCCTGCTAGCGCGAGGGAGGAGTTTGCAGACCCTTACAGGACCGATATAGTCCTTACAGACACTGAAATTACATAACATAACCGACATAGACACAGACATTATAGACGCTGATGTAAAAACCATGACTGACATAGACATTACAGACGCTGATATGGAGATAAACATAGACATACACTGACTCCCAATATTGACAGTGGCAGCTATCACGACTTCCAGAAACTGAACATAGAAAAGCCATACCACCCCGGACGTCCAAGCCGCGCGCCTAGGTGTAAGGATTTGGTGCCTCCTCCACCGCGGGACTGAGAAATGTGCCTTGTGGCTCCTCCCCCACCGTGCAACCATAGGAGTCTGAGGCACTCGTGTCGGTGTGTGGCGCGTCGTCCCTTTCAGGCTCACTTGGTCCGGCTCTGTTCCTCGCCACCTCACCCGAGGCTTCCAAAGGCTGTGGTCGCTGACCCTGAACAGGCGAGGGTGGCCTTGGAGCTGCTGGGGCGTCTGGTCGGTCAGCGTGATTGCATTTTTCAATGCGCACCGATACATAATACATTGCATTGTCCAGCGTACATGGGAATCTGAAACGGGTTGATGGATGCCCGCCGAACGGACACACCACAGTTCTTCCCCGTCCTCTGCCTCTTCCGTGCCCTGTGCAAGCTTGTGGTGAGCGAATTTCCTCCGAGGACGTTGAGGAATGTGGCGAAGAGGCCCGTGCTCTAGCACCACCTCTTGAGCCTCCCCGCCTGCAAGCTCCACGTTGCCTTTCTCGTGGCATTTTGTAGCTACCACAGCCCCAATACTGCACATAGGTCACAGGTTCACCCAGGTCAAAAGCCAAACTAGTTCCAGCGCTGCGCAGGGTAAACTTCTCCCTGAGAACTGACCCGTCCCGAACCCAGAATGTCCAGTGCGCCCCAGGACCACAACTCGAACCAGGACACCAAGAGACTGCGACGCCGCACAACTTAGACTGTTTGGAGGTAGAAGTCTCTCGTTGACAATGCTATTACAGGTGAATGTGATAGACCAAACGCCTAGCCTCGACACTGAGTCACGAATTACCAGATAAGCCAAGCTCGAAACCAGGGCCTTCAGATCCAAGGGCCGAGGTTTATGCTTGGGCTCACTCACCCGCGGAGCAGACATCCAAGAACTGGACTCGCCGCTCACCAGCAAGACCAGACCGAGCTTCCAGCAACCAGAGCTTTGCTCACCTCTCAATTGACCCCCTCTTGGCATCGAAATGAGCCTTCTGTTCCAAATACCTCTGCAACCGGTAAATATCCCGCCACCATTAATGTTGGCCAGACGCCTTCTCGAGCCTTTGGCCCACTTGTCCTGAGCAGGCAGCCATTTGTCAATAAATGACGCCGCCTCCTCATTCATTGCCCTATCTATCACCCGCAGCCAGGGATTAGAGATCCTGAGTTGCTAGAGATAGGCAAACTTGTTGAAGATGAGTGTCTGTTGTGTCATTGAGCTTGCCTGAGTAGGGGTGACTATTCAGATCGACTCCTTGATTGGCTAACCGATCAGCAACCTTATTGGCGGATCTTTTAACATGCTGGAAGGTGATACTATTGGGACTTCTAAGCCTTGCTTCCTGTGATTCTAGTCTGCTGAGAAATCTCCAGCTGGAGACGACTTTGGTTGCAGGTGTTCCCGCTTGAATCTTGGTAGCTGCGTTGATCAGAATCTGGGAGTCTCCCTCTGCTATTATCGGATAGAAGCCTTGTTGATCAGCTATGCATAAACCTTTCCATAGTCCTTTCAATTCAGCTACATTATTGGTATCGTTTCCAATCGATCCAAAGAAGACGTGCTGTATGTTCCCTTTGTCATTGCAAATGACTCCACCATATCCCGCATGTCCTGGATTCCCCTTAGCTGCATCGTCGAAATTCAACTTGAAAGAAGCCGAGGCTGGGGGGGACTAGTGAGTAGGGGAGACAGTCTTGTTTAGTATCCGAGTGGGAGGAGGTGTGGAGTAAGAAACATGAAGATCCCATGACTTCCATATGGTTATCTCTTCAGGGGACGAAGGCCAATCCGTTTCTTGCCAGATCTTGAGCGCCAGAGTCTCTTGTAGGCTTTGCTTAAAAAGAATCCACAGTATATCTGGAGGGCGCTTCTTGTCGTTGAAAACTCTGTTGTTCCTCTCCTTCCAGAGGGTCCAATAAAGAAAGTCGGGGATGAGTGTCCAGAGTGCGTTCAGCAGTGAACTTTGATATGGCGTCTTGGGCCAAGTTCTCAAAAGATTAGCTATATCTTCTTGACGATTTCCTAATCTTTGAGTGCATCTGTCAATTTGATTCCAAAGTTGAGTTGCAAGGGGGCATGTTTCCATCAGATGCAAGATGGTTTCTGTGTGCAGAGAGCAATTTGGGCATTGTGATGGACCTATGAAACCTCTACATTGCAGATTGTCCCAGGTGAGTATTCTTTTTTTGCTTAAAAGCCATAAGAAAGTGGAGACTTTAGGCCACATAGTGGATTGCCAGATGTTGCACCATAACTGATCGTTGTTGGTGGAGTTTTGAGCATATCTCAGATTGTATGCTTCTTTTGTTGTGAAAACTCCTTTCATTGTGTGCCCCCACCTTAATCTGTCCTGCTTATTTGACTTTTTGATCTTCCTGTGCTTTAGTTCTTGTTCAATATCCTCATAGGTTTCTTCATTCCAATCCTCCTGCCAGGTGCAAGCTGGTCTCCATTGTTGATAGTCTGTATCTTCATGCTGCTGCCAGAATTGGGCTATGCTTTCAAGGTTATTGCATTGCATATGAGTTTGCCATAGCGGTTTTTGAAAGATTGAGGCTAGCGTCGGGAGCTGCTGCCAAGAGTCCTCCCAAAAACGCGTTGAATTCCCTGAACGTACTTCCCAAAAACTATTCTCTTGAATGAATGTGCTATGAAATTTTGCTGCGTTCCAGATCATTGAGCCTGAGCTGCTTGGGTTGAACCTTATCAAATCCTCCCAGCTACTGCAAGATGCATATTTGGCTTGCCAAAGCTTCGCCCATGGGATTTGTGGTTTGACAAGCCAGTTCCACCAAACCTTTGCGCCCATGGTATTGTTGCTGTGCAGTGGGTCCCGTAGGCCTAATCCACCATTGGAATTTTATTGGCAGACCTCTGACCATTTAACTAAGGCCCATTTCCTATTTAGACCCGAAGATCCCCACAGAAAATTCCGTTGTAGATTGCGTATGCCTTTAAGGACCCATTTTGGAGCTGCAAGGATGGAGAATAAATAAAGAGGCATGGTTTGAAGCACGGATTTGATCAGGATGAGACGGCTGGCAATATTGAGAGACCTGAACATCCAGGAGGAGAGTCTTGCTTCGAGTTTGTCCAGGAGCGATCTCCACGATGCTTGGTTAAGAGCTGAGAGCATTAGAGGAGCACCCAGATATTTGGAGGGAACCATGGCAATAGTGAAACCAAGGATGCGGGCTATGTTTCTTTGAGTGGAGACAGGGGGATTGAAGAAAAAGAGCTGAGATTTAGAAGCATTTATAGAGGTGCCTGAGGCTTCAGAGAACAGATCAAGCAGGGCTTTGAAGGATTTGGCTTCAGCTGAGGAGGGATGTCCAAAAAGCATTGTTTCATCTACAAACTGTTGATGGGATGATGGGGGGAGTCCATGAAGTGCAATGCCTTTAATGGTCCTTGAGGATATAGCATGATGCAGCAAGCGGCTGAGTCCTTCTGCCATAAGGACAAAGATGAAAGGGGAGAGGGGATCCCCTTGCCTTATGCCGCGCGATGATCGGAAGGGCTGTGAAGGAGAGCCATTGAGAAGGATGGAGAAGCTGGGAGATGAAATGAGGTTCATTATCCAGTGAGTCCAGGTGGGGCAGAAACCAAAGGCGAGTAGCATATGCTGAATGTATTCCCAGTTGAGCTTATCAAAAGCTTTTGATAGATCAAGCTTCATTATCATACCTGGCTTTATGAGGATCTTTAATGAGTGGATAACCTCATTTGATAAGATTATGCCATCCATGATTTGGCGACCTTCGACATACCCGGTCTGTTCTGGAAGAATTAGAAGAGGCGAGGGGTTTGAGTCTATTGGCTATGACTTTGGAGATGAGTTTGTAGATGACATTACAGAGGGCAATGGGCCAAAATTTATCCGGCGTGTTGGCTTCCTCCCCTTTGGGAACGAGCGCTATGAAGGTGGAGTTCAGGGATGGGAGGAGCCAGTGCATAGTGCGGGATTCCTCTACCAGATCCCAGACTTCGCTGCTTATTAGATCCCAAAATTCATGAAAAAAGTTGGAGGTAAAGCCATCCGAACCGGGAGCCTTATCATCTTTTAGCTGCGCCATTGCTTCCTCCACCTCTTGCTTGGAGACCGGTTGAAGAAGGTTTTTATTGTGGTCAGCTGTGATGAGCTTGGGGATGTGCCTTGTGACCTCTTGAATGGCCTCTGTTCTGCTCCTGGTTGGCTCTTTGAGCATGTCTTGAAAGTGATCTCTGAGCTCCTTTTCCATGTCTTCATGCCTTTCTAGTTTTTCCCCCCGAATGTTATTGATGAAGGCAATATTATTGTGCATTCTTCTCTGGATTGTAGTTCGGTGGAAGAATTTGGTGTTTTTTCCCCTTCCTTGAGCCATTTTATTCTAGACTTTTGGCGCCAGAGGATTTCCTCTTGCGATCTTCTTGCTTCTAGGGCCGTCCAAAGGGATTGCTCTTTGTGGGCTAGTTCCTCCATTCTGCCTGCTATGATGATGGTTTGCTGGAGAATGCTCATTTCCTGCTCTAATTTTTGCCTGGATTCCGTGATGTTTCCAAAATGGTTCTTGTTCCAAGCCTTCAGCACTTGCTTGAGATGTCTTAGTTTTTGTTGAAACTTGTACATTTTGGCTCCTTCTGGAGGGGTGAAGGTTCTCCAGGCAGTCTGGACTACTTCCTTGAAATTTGGGTGACTGGACCAGAAGGCTTCATAGCGAAAAGGTCTGTTGCAGTGTTTCTCGGGTCTGGTCCATTGCAGCATGATGGGCCAGTGATCCGATCCCCCTTGAGGCAGTATGGAGGCATGAAAGTCTCCTCCCAGATGTATCGCATTGTCTGAGAGTAGAAATCGGTCAAGTCGAGAGGCGATATTGTGTACCCCTCTGCGCTTGTTCGTCTAGGTGTAGGTGTCGTTGGAAGTTTTGACATCGATGAGTTGGTTACTTCTAATGAAATCCTTGAAGCTGGTGCTGTCTTCTTCCAACTTCCTTCGCCCTCCTTTTTTTTCTTCTAGGTGTGTGATAATGTTGAAGTCGCCTCCGCTTATCCAAAGGGGATAGCACCTGGAGGAGTTCAAGCTTGTTAGCGTTTCCAGAGCTTTTAATTTGAGTTGCTGATCCTGGGGGAAGTAAGTGTTGGTGAGATGTCCATGAATATCCGTTCCAATGAGATGAAATGTGGCCTGAATGAAATGCCGAGTCGCATGGAAATCTTGCAACAGTAGAATCTGCTGGTTCCAAGCTATGGACAATCCCCCTGATGCTCCCATTGCGTCTGTAGAAACTGATTGACTTTCGCTCCAAGCTTTGGTGAAGAGCTACTCTATGGCAGTGGTGGTACTCTTTGTTTCTTGGAGAAAGACTACTGCTGGTTTTTCAGACTGTATCATGTTTTTTAACATTCTGTGTTTTGAGGAGCTGTTGAGCCCCCTCATATTCCAAGAGATGAGCTTCATGAGGAACTATGGGGATGGGCCTTGTAAAACCGCGTTAATTTCGGGAATCTCCTAGATTCCATTAGTTGTTCTCCTATTATGATTGTTCTCTGCAGATCTGTTTTGCACCTACGTTTCTTCGTTTCTTTTAGGATTTTTTTTCCATCCCAAGGACTGCCCGCCTGAATTCCTAGGCATTTCTTGTGCTGAGCTTTGTTTAATACCCCTTCCAGTCCATCTATGTCCCCAGGGGGAATGGTTGTATAAGCTTTTTGCTTGCATGCATCTTCTAATTTGCGGATGTCCAGCCCATCCAAGCTTACATTCTCTATATCTTCTTCCATGTTGATGGGAACGTTCAGGTGGTCTTCTAGGGTCTCTTCATGCAGACTGAGAGCTAGAGCAGCATATAGATCCATGTCTGAGAGCTGCGGATCCGTTTCTATCCCTGGCATTTTTGACTTCGAGTTTAGAGAAGCACTGATCAACTCCGATGAGGAGGGGTTCAGGGTATTTTGATGGATTGTATTAGCGGATGAGGGGGGCGGAGAGGCTTGAGAGTCTTTTTGAGGCGGAGGGTCAGAGGGATCCTGCGGGGTGAGGATCTGGAATCTATTCGAGGAGTTGGCTTTCTTGTGGCTAGGGGGGGGATCTTTCTGGTTATTTGAAGAGGAGGGAGCCGCATTCGGCTTCTTGGCATGTCTACGGCGGTGGGGGGCTTTGACAAACCCCTCAGAGTCTTTGGCAATCTCATTGGCGGTGGGTTGGATTTGGACATTCAGAGGGCATTCCCTAAACAGATGCCCATGTTCATGGCATTTGCGGCAACGAAATGGGATATGTTCATAATCAAGAGGTTGAATCCATTCATAGTCATCGTGATATAGGCTTACCGAATCCGCTATGGTCTTCTTGAGTTGCATCTGGACGCAGATCCTTGTATAGGAGGTATATCCTCGTTTTTTTGTTTCCTCAGCTACCTTGATGAAAGTTCCAATGCGGTTGCCGATATCCTTTAGTGTTTCTTCTCTCCAGTACTCTGTGGGTAAGGAGTACATGCGGATCCTGACGGGTGCATGACTGAGATCTTCTATGTCTGGATTGAATCTGGGTTTCCAGTCCCGTAAGAAGAGACCTGCAGAGTTGAAAAAATAGGGGCCGCCCTCAAATACTCTGATTTTGTCCTCCAGGCAGGTGAATATGGCCGTGAAGAAGCCTTTAGGACCAATGAGCACGGAGACGTGTCCTTTTGGCTTCCATTTGGAGGCGATCCAGCCGTGCAAGGCTTTTTCCGTTGGCCAAAAGCCCAGAAATTTTCCGATGAGCGCATGGTCTGTCATATATTGTATCTCGCCATTGATTCTGTGGCTTGGAAGCTCCACTCTGATTCTTTCAGGTGCTTTGGGGATGCATGTTGTCGATTTTGTCCTTGGTGGTGACGCCTTTGGACTCTCTGGAATTTCTTCATCCGTGAGTGCATTCTGTTCTGGAGCGATTGGCTGTTCAGAGCTCTGTCCTGGCTCAGTCATTGGATTCTGATAAGCCTGGGTTTTCACTAGTGCGCCATTAGCTTTGAAATGATCGCACGAAGGAGGGGAAGGTTGGGTGCCCGCCCCTCCCACTTGGGAGGACATGATGATAGGCACAGTCAGGCTTTGTCGCTGTTGCTGCTAACGATTCTGATGGGAGCGCCGCACTGTGCACGGCCTATGGGCAGATGTGCAGGTCTGCGCATTGACTGCAGGTTGCAGAGCGCTCTAGGGTTTCATTCCTCTGTAAAGTATTGAGTGCCGTTTCATTTGAATTGTTGATATGAAGCATAAATATACTTTTCTTTTAATACCTTGGATATGGATGGACTCTCCTTCATCATTTATGCAGAGAATTATCTTTGCATAATAGGACACCTAAGCTTGATGAGCTTCCAACCAATCCATCCCCATCATAAGGTCATAAGTTCCTAAGGAAATGTAGTATAATTTTAACTTATTCGAACAAACCATTAAATCAACCATGTATTCCTCAACACTTGATTCTATGGACTGGAGCTCCCTTGAGGCCATCTCTACTTGTCTAAAAAAAATCTTGCATGTTGCCAAACCACATTTCTATAATGCATATGAAGAAATGAAACTATCATTTGCACCGAATGAAATAAGGTATTGGTATCCATGTACCAACAATATTAAGCATAATGATTTGAAATATCATTCTTACATGTAGCCTTTCATAGCTAGATAATAGTTCAAAATTATATTCTGAAGTATCTAGCGAAAATAAAGTAAAGATATGTAAAATAAGGTTTGAAGTGCCTAAAAGTAAAAAAATATGAGTATTTATGGAATATCGTCTTCGTGCATTCCTAGGTATCTAATCCAACAATACACTCTTCCCATTGAACCTAAACTTGGTCTACCAGGTGGTTTTTGAGTTGTCAAACCCTACATTCCAGCATAGATAATGGTTTGAATAAAATGGTCCCCTCATATGATACATGTAGTTCCTGCATTAAAGGTTATGAGATTTGTTAAGTATGTAAGGTCTTACCACAAATACATGAAAAATATTATGAATCTTTTGCAAGTGGGGTGGCACTCTAAGGCGATATGCAAATAGGTCCAAATTTTTCCAGAATTTAAATGGTCCAATAAACTTGGGTGACAAATTTGTTCCCTTTCCAAAGCGAATACTAGTGGTTTTGTTTGAAATGATGTGAATAATTTTTGTTGTATGCAAATTCAACCAAAGGCAAGTATATTTCCCAATATGTTTTCTAGTCCATAACATACATTCTCAACATATATTATGTTACCTGGTTCAGTCTTTCTATTTGTTTATGAGTCTCACGGTGATAAGATATACTAAAAACATTTTAAGTTCCTAAGGGCAACTACATACAAATCTAGAACTTTGAAGTGAATCATGTATCTCTATTCTTAGGAACTCCATGAAATATGATGATTTCATTTATAAATAACCAAGCTAAGTAAACAAACTCATAAGTATATTTTATGGGAATAAAGTAAGCACTTTTCGTAATTTATCCACCATGACTATAATATATTGAATATAGTAGGTAAGGTATATATGTGTGTACCATCATCATAATAAGTAACTATAGTTTATTATAAACAATAAAATATTAATGCAATATACTACTCAAATCAAAATGGAAATACAATTTATAAAAATAAAATAATTGTATATAAATTAAAAGAAATATTATATTATTTAATATATATATATTATATATTATATATAATATATATATTATATATATATATATATATATATATTATATATATATATATATTAGATAGATAGATAGATAGATAGATATATATATTATAATAATAATAAAAGAAAAGTGTTATATATATGATGCAAATTAAACCAAGTATAAAAAGTAAAACAAAAGGAAAAGTATTATGGGCTATATGATTTTTACATCAAGCTAAATTATTAAGGCATGTTTCCCTCTTAACATTTAAGGAAGGTGGATAATATTATACAGGAACGTTTCAAAGGATTATAAGCCTATTTCCTTTAGGATGGACCACCTCTTATGAGCATATATACCTAATCCTCGTCACAGGACTAGGGAAGCATTATTCGATAAGTAGGAAATGGACTGAGATGGGGGAACGAATTCCATGTAGAGGTGGTGAGAAGAGGAGCGTCGGAGGGGGGAATCAAAGGTGATCGAAGAAGATGAAGAAAGGGGAAGAAAATAGGAGGAAGTATTCACCATTGAGGAGAACTTAAAAAAATTGGGAAATCTGGGCAACTATTCTTGGAACGTTTGGCACCAGGCCAAGAATTATTCAATTCCAAAGTCTTCTGGATCTTAGATTAGATATGTTAATCCCATATAGGGTAGGAAGATTCGATCAGTTTTGTAGTAAGAGTAGATTAGGAACAACAAAAGCTAGAATGACTCCAAATAGGATTTCCAAGTAAGTATTTTCAATTATATTTTGGTATCACTTAAATTTATAGATAAAGGTAAAAATGGGCATTAAATTTGGTATCAATTTAAATTTTCTCATTAAATCTAAAAATTAATGCATTATGGACATTAAGAATTTTATTTTTTTAATTGTACTTTATGACTCCAGTATAGTTGATTGATGTTATGCCTGGTTTTTGTTGACTATTGCATGGATTCTATGATTGCTTTTCACATTTAATGATGGCCCCTTTCCTTCCTTATGAACAATAATTGACAAAGCCTCTAGGAAATCACACTCTAAATGAGTTCCTCTACATCCCCAAAAATTAACCTTTAGTGATCACCTTGCATCTTTCTCTGAGTTTCTCAAAAATGATTTCATTTACCTCGTGCTTCTTCCTCTACTAAACTTTCCTCGAGATTTCTATTATCTGATGTTAAACATTAATGATACCGCGAACATAGCATTAACTACCATTGGAACCCTTTCTTCTACTCCCCTTTGAGTAAACTTACTACCATAAGGAAGTTCCCTCAAAGTACCACCCATGAAGAAGTTTTGGGCGATTTTCCCCATAAATCCCAAGTGCAAGGGTCCGTTGGCCTCATGTCTCCTTTGATCCCTAGGTACTCCTTTGCATAAAAAACACATTCAACTACCTTTGCAACCAACAATGGTGTCCACATTTTGACCATGGCTTTGATTTGGGGGTTTAATATATACATGAAACACTCAACATGGTGTTCATCAATAACTAGGTAGGGGACATATTTTACGAGTTCCATAAATATCATCTTATATTCCTCCAACATCTTTGTTATCTTGTACTAATGTGTGGAAGGCTGCATCTCGCTGCTCTTGAAATCACAGTGGAAAATACTATGCATCAAATATTTCCTTGAAGACCTCCCAGAAGATGTTGTCTGATGTGAGATCAAACTGTTTTTTCTAGATTTCCCCACCAAATCAAATAACCTCCTCTTAGTTGGAATATAACAATATTTTCATTAGAGGTGGAGGCATATTCCTTTAGCCCAAAACACTTTTTAATTCCTTACAACCACGCTTTAGGAATTTATCTTCCTTTCCCTCTTTAATATTCTTGGAGCTTAATATTTTGTGTCTTCCTTGAAATATCCTCATGAGGTTGTCTATGACCTGATCCCTTATATCCTTCAGGGTTTTCTTCCTCAAAATGTGGTCATTCTTTCTTGGGACTAACTATTGGTGGCCCTTTTAGTGTTTCCAAAATCTATTCCAATGAGCACATTATCCGTTGGTGCTAACATTTTTACTCATGGTGGTGACAACAATGGTACTACTTTTGGTCGACCTTGTTATCGACATGTCTCTACCATCGGATCTTTGTTATGGCCACATAAAAAGGATTATGAGTACATGAGGTGCAAACTTAGTTTAGAAAATATAACATCATAAACTCAAGCTCGAATGTTGGTATAGGTTTTCTAATACTATTACCTATAGGAAGGTGTTACCGATATTGATGTCAAGGAGGGTGGTATCATTAGCTATTTTTCGTGAATTGAAGGGTAATTTGTTCTAATATGTAACAATGTGTAACAATACTTATCATACTACTTAGGTACTTATAGTTCATCAGTAGTTGTTCATTAATTGATTTAGCTTAGTGTTTCTAATATTTAGCAAATGTCGTTAATCAATCTATGTTTAATAATGTGGCCATGTTACAATATATTCATATCATTCCTACATGGATTCCTCCTCATGATATTTAGTTATCTTTTGCGTTGATTTTTCCAGTATATATTATATATCTTAGTTATTATATATATATTATTATATATTATATATATATATTATATATTATATATATAAATATATATATATATATATATATATATATGAAATGTAACCAAGTTTTACAATAAACAAATCTATGTGATTAAAGGTAATTTCAATTCAATGTGTAAAAATATGCATATATCGAATTTCATATGTATGTGTGGTTCAAGAATGTAGGTATATGTGGATTGAGATCAAGATTCGTTGGCTAAGGATATATATGTTATTATTATATATGATACAATATGAAATAAATCATATATATAACTTACACCACTAGCTTTTCCTCTCCTAGCTAAGTGTTTTAAGGGCTTGTCTAATAAATGAAAACACGACCTTGTAAAACATATCAAATGGAACAAGTAAAATGTATCAAATAGAACAACACACGAAGATTTGTTGGGGAATACAGCCTCCTCCAAAGACAAGGATCTAATCCAGCCTTGTGGTTCTAGTCCCTTCCTTCTTGTTATCTCGCTTGGTTTTGCTTTATATGGAGCCTCTCTTTAGTCTAGGAGTAAAAGAATGTAAGAATAATACATTATATAAATACTAAAAATAATCATTTTATACATATACCACATTGCAACACTACCCACCATACTAGTTATATTTTTAAGGTTTATGGAAGGCATCCTTAAGGTTTTAATACTAATTTCATCTTATATCAATACACCATGTTGCCAAAATTCCAATATCTAAAAAAATTATGGAACTAAATATTAACATGTTTATGAATGATGTAATTATTTCATAAGTAAAAAAAAATATTGCCTTAATAAAGAAGTTACTTTAATACTAATGCTTGCACTTGTCTCAATATACTAAGTGGCTTGTAATTGTATTTTTCATGCTTATACATATAAATATAGATATATATATATGGACAAATCTGTGTATTTATATATAAACATTGCATAAACAATTACAAATAAATATATAAACACTAAATACGTAACTAACATTCCAATATGTCACATGTGTATCATCCTCCTCTTATAAATGAACATCTCTATATATATAAACAAATAAATGAACAAATATTTAATATAATATATTAATATGTGCAAACCTTTTTTCATACGGAACATAGTGCCAAATCAAACGTCTATGGTTAGTCATTCAAACCAAGTTATTAATCAAAGAAATATATTGACAAACATATTAGCTTATACAATTATCTTGTCGAACAAATTTCCTTATACGTATTGTTATATGTGCGTGGGACTCAACTTCTTTGAAGTGAAGTTTTCCTTTTTCCCCAAAAGTAAATGAACGAATGAGAACGTGCAATAAATTATGAGTATGATCAAGGGAGATTTTGGAGAAATGCGATCTCTTGTAAACAAAGTAAATGGACTGAACCCAAATTCACAGTACCAACCTTTCTTTCTTCCCCCTCAAGCAATGGAAGTGTAGATTGTCCACAATAAGAAATATAAGATGCTTACTTTTAATTCTACGTTTAAAATATCGAAAAGTGTTTACATTGATTCTTTCCATATATTATGATTGATACCAAATTTCAAAACCCTATATATGTTAATTGTCATTCCCCACAAGGAAAAGTGAGATAAGGAGACTCTGGTTATATATATGTTAATTGTCATTCCCCACAAGGAAAAGTGAGATAAGGAGACTCTGGTTATATATATGTTAATTGTCATTCCCCACAAGGAAAAGTGAGATAAGGAGACTCTAGTTATATTAGCCAATAATATTTTTCGAAGGCAAAACTTATAGCTAACCTTGTATTCACATTTTTTAAATTTTTTAATTTTATGATGATATTCCTTTTGAAATAAATATAATATTGAAAGATTACGCACCAAGAAAAAGCTAATACTTATGGGATTCATAGTCGACTTTTATTACTCTTCTAAGAGAACGTTATTGACTTTACGTTAATCCTATTTCCTATATTGCTGTGACTAGGAGTTTGTCAACGGAAAACAACTTAAATAAAATATGACACGGTGAAAGATATCACACAAGCCAATGGTGTGAGCATAGTCATAGCAGTAAACATACTGTCTTTTATTTTTATTGAAATGTATGCACGAAATAAATAATGAAAGTGAAAAAATGTTAATCTAAATTGAAAGAGAAAATTACTTTTAGAAAAAGGACAAACTTATGATGTTATTTGGTGATTCACAATTTCAATGCTTCACAGTATACCTCGATCATATAAAAAAATATAAAGTATTTATTTTGTGCAAATATAACACAACACACCTTGCCAAGGTGATCCATAAAAATGATCCTTGAATTTCAATGAGGTGTAGATATTTCATTTAACACTAATCTAAAATTAAAAAACCACCAATTTAAAAGATATCATAAGTTCTGGAAGATGTATACAAGGTGTCACAATTTGACAATTAAAGTGTATGTTTTATTTTCCAATGTAGATTAATTAATAAGGAAAATTATTCAACCACATTACTGCTATGAGTGATAAAAAAATATAATTGCATCCTAATAACATTATCATTCTCATGGATGAGATACATGAACATTTCATGATTCTAGAGCGATCAGCTAGGGTTATAGAAAGTTGCAGAGATCGTTTCAAATGGAGGGGGAAGAGGAGGGAGCTCGACTCCCTCCTACAAGGACGCTGTAACTAGCAAAGGTAAAACACCGGTGGTGAATAGCAAAGGTTTTGTGCATGAAAGGAATAGGGATAATGAAAAGGAGAGAGATGGGACCAAGACCAAGGAAAACAGTAGCACAAAGGACAAGGAGGAAGAAGACAAAAATCAAGGTTCAAGAGACAAAAAACAAAAGGGACCTTGCAAACCAAAAGCAAAAATCACTCCTAGAGTAATATTAAATGATCCTGCAAGCGCACACAGAACACATGGGGACCTACACCATAATCTGTAAATTCATGGAACTATGGCCCACTAAAAAAACTTTACAGATGTGGATCAAGTATCACTGGAAACCCAAAGGAAGCATTGACCTACATCTTGGGTCAAAGGGATTCTTCATAGTGGTGTTCTCAAACATCGAAGATAAAGAGAGAATATTTCAAGGAGGACCCTACTTTTATGCAGCAGTCGGTCTCTATATGAGGCCTTGGTGATGAACTTTGTCCCAAAGCAGGAGACTTTCACTTTAGTTCCAGTTTGGGTAAGGCTCTACTCTCTACCTCTTGATTATTGGCAAACTGAATTGCTAATTGCCATTGGCAATAAACTAGGGTGGTTTGTCAAAGTTTCTGAAGCCACAAGAAGAGGGAAATGTACCTCCTTTGCTAGGATATGTGTTGAAATGGATCTGTCAGGAGTTCTTTCAAATAAAGTTATCTTGGAAGTTTTTGATGAGGAGTGGGTGTAGACAGTGGACTACGAGCATATCCCATTCAGATGTCATAGATGCCATGAGCATGGACATCTGCTCAGAGACTGCCCTCTCAGTAAAGCAAACAACAAAGGGAAACTCAATATAATGAAGGACACAAAAATCTTTCAAAAAGTGGCAAGTAAAGGAAAAGGAGGAAAAAAGGGGCTAAAGCAACAACATAACGAGGGTAAAAAGGTTAGTCAAAACAAGTTTCAAGTGCTAGAATAGAATGAAGAAAACACGAGAGAAAATCAATCTCAGTAGGAAAGTCCTAATGAAAAAGAGAAAGAAGAAAACAACAAACAATATCAAGATATTGGTTACGAGAAAGAGATGTTGATGAGTGAAACAGAAATCGAGATGGACTAAGAAATGACCCAAAGTGAAATAGATCTAGAAGATCATGAACTACAGGAAATTCTCGATAAGGAAAACCTGGATCTCGAAGGATTCTTATTGCAGGGAACCAAGGGAGGAATAGATTCACTACCTCAAGAAGAATGCAACAGAATACAACAGTTGTTTTTATTGAAAAATTAGGAAAGAGGGTTGGATAAAGGTAAAACCAATCACAAGCAGGAGCAAAAAGGTGTGAAAACTATGAAATCAACTCCAGGATTAGCAACTAGAAATCCAGCAAAGAAGAGGGGCAGGAAAAAGCAAAATGAGCTCTTGATGGAGTGTGGAAAGCTAATTATATATTCGAGTAAGATGAAAGAACTAACCAGTTACTCCTTTACAAATATTTAATTATGAAGCTCATATCTTGGAATATTAGAGGTCCAGGTAGTAAAGAAAACAAAGAATGCTAAGTAACAGAATGAAACTAGCAACACCAGACATAATCTTCATTCACGAAACAAAATGCTCCATTCAGAAGTTAAAACAAATGCATAGAAAATGGCTTAATAGATTTGAGTTTCTAGAAGTTAAAGCAGAGAACACAGCGGGGGCATTCTCACTCTATGGAACCCCCAAAAGGTTAGCATAATAGATGCGGAGGCATCAAGAATTTTTTATCAGTAATTATTCAACCATTGGGGGTTTTGGATACCTTCCTGGTCACAGATGTTTATGGTCCTCAAAGAATAGATGAGAAACTCATATTTCTAGACTCCCTGGTAGATCTTAGAAGCAGGCATGAAGAAATACCTTGGTTCATGGGAAGAGATTTTAACATGAGTAAATCCCTTTTGGAAAAAAAAGAGGTACCAGATTGCTAAGTAAAGACTTTGAAGCATTCCAAAGCTTCACAAAAGATATGAATTTGTTTGACTCATAAAAGTACAATGGCCTTTTTACTTGGAACAACAAAAGA
The DNA here is from genome assembly GCA_000404065.3 of Pinus taeda. Classification (NCBI taxonomy): domain Eukaryota; kingdom Viridiplantae; phylum Streptophyta; class Pinopsida; order Pinales; family Pinaceae; genus Pinus; species Pinus taeda. The sequence goes on along the minus strand of APFE030453187.1, from coordinate 331,888 downwards.
GGAGGTGAGGCACAAGTCGCCTCCAAGTTAGACAGATTTTTTATCTCAGAGGAGCTTATGCTTGCAAATAGAGAAATAATAGCTAGAGTTCTCCCCTTTGGAGGCTCTGATCACTGGTCGATTCAATTAGAAATCAAGGGGATCGATTCTCCCAGGAATAGACCCTTCAGATTTGAGAATATCTGGCTCTCCCACCAAGATTTCATAAGAAACATTGAAAAATGGTGGTTCAAATATTTGCAGATCGAGGGCACGAAAATTTTCCTCCTACATAAAATACTAAAGCATATGAAACTCAGATTCAAAGAATGGAACAAGAAGGATTTTGGTAACATTTTTGTGGACAAAAAATTAGTGGAAATCAAACTATAGGAACTCAATCAAGCAGTGATCACAGATGATTTTGATAAAGTCAAAAGTGAGCAAGTTGATAAACACCATCAAGAGTGGGAAAAATTATGCAAACAAGAGGAAATCTTTTGGAGACAAAAGTCTCGTATTCAATGGCTCAAAGAAGGTGAACATAATACTAGATTTTTTCATAGATCCACCATGGCCAATAGGGCTCGCAATAGAATCTCTTCGATATTGAATGAGAATAGGGAGCTTCAGATCTCTCATAAGAATATCGAAGCTGTGTTGGTACAACATTTCAGAGGCATCACTAAGGAAAACAATCCAAACAGAGAGCAATGCGTCAATGAAATTACAAAACACATCCCTAAGCTGGTATCAAGAGAGGATAATTTTAACCTGAATAAACCAATAATCGTAGAGGAAGTCAGTGAGGTTATTAAAGATATGCAGAATGGCAAAGCTCCAGGACAAGATGGCTTCAATGTAGACCTTTTTAAGACCTACTGGAAGATTGTCAAACAAGACATTTTGAATGTTGTGGAGGACTCTAGAAGGAACAAGACTATTCTGAAAGACCTCAACACCTCCTTCATCTCATTGATCCCCAAACAGGATTCAGTCCTCACTGTTGATAAGTATAGACCCATTGCTTTATGCAATGTGGTATACAAAATTATATCCAAGGTTTTGGCTAGCAGACTCAAACCTCTACTCCCTTCTTTAATTTCAGGGGAACAATCTAGTTATGTGGAAGGTCGACAAACCCTAAATAAAATTATTCAAGCCCATGAGGTAGTTCACACGCTAACCAGCAAGAGGCAAGCTGGTATGATCTTGCAATTAGATATTGTCAAGGTTTACAATAAGGTGAATTGGCTCTATATCAAGAAAGTCCTAACTGCTTTTGGGTTCGATTACAACTGGGTCAGATGGGTTATGGCTCTGGTAACTTCTTCCAGCTTTTCTATTTTGGTGAATGGCTCGCCCTCTGAGATCTTCACTCCTTCCAAAGGCCTCAGGTAAGGATACCCACTCTCTCCCCTTCTATTTATCCTCATCATGGAAGGACTTGGAAGGTCCACTAAATAGGCCAAAGCCTTGGGAAAGATTAATGGCCTTCAATTAACAGGGAATGGTCAAGCAATGACTCACCAAGAATTTGTGAATGATACCATGCTACCAGGAATTCCCACAATTAAAGAAGCTTCAGTGTGCAAACAAATCCTAAAAGACTTTGCCTTGGCTACAGGTATGGAAGTTAATCTCTCCAAATAATTTTTTTTTTTCTTAAATACTAACATTGCAATTCAGAGAAATATCTCCAGAATTCTGGGCCTTCAAAGGGATTCCCTCCATTCAAAGTATTTGGGAATTCCCCTTATGGCTAGACCTTTGCACAAAAGTATTTGGGAAACGATACTCAACAAGATGCAAGACAAAGTCAAAAAATGGACTATCAGATCATTGAACCTAGATTGTAGGTTGATTCTGACAAAGACCATTCTACAATTAATCCCTGTTTTCTTTTTGTCAGCCCTCCCTACTCCCAAAGGTGTCTTACAGCAATTCAGGAACATCCAGAGAGACTTCCTTTGGGGCAAAGAGGAAACAAGGAAGAAATGGGCCCTTGTTTTGTGGGATAAAATCTGTAAACCCAAGAGTCACAGGGGTCTAGGATTAGATGATCAAGAGATTCTGGGTAAAGTTTTAGGAGCCAAGCTCTGGTGGAGATGGGTTAAAGAACCAGAAGCTCAGTGGGCTAAGAACTAGAAGGAAAAATATGCAAACTCCTCGTAAACAAATGATCTTATAAGAATGTCTCGAAACATAAAGAGCTCTTACATATGGAATAAAGCCTGGGAAAACAAAAGCCTAGTTCAAAACAACAATTTCTGGGAAATCAGAGCAGAATATCTAGCTCTCTTCTCGGAAGAAAAATGGCAACAAGAACCAATGTTGCTAAGAGAGGAATTTATGAGCCTAAAGTGGGAAACACACTCCCAAGGATTAATCAAAGTTAAAGATTTCTGGAATCTTCCTCATAACTTTGGAAAGTGGAGAAACTCGAGAAGCATAGATTGTAGAGATGACAACTCCATAAAAGTAAAAGCAGAGACAATCATGAGCATGTTAAAGCAAAGGAAAATCTTGGAAACTGAGGGGCATGATCAGTTAAGATAGGGACTCAATAAAGAAGGCACCTTTAATCTTAAGGAAGCATAAAGAATTATCCTGAACCTAGATCCCTGTGTTTCGGCAAAATCCCAGCAACAACTTTAGAGCCACCAAGAGTGGATGAAGATCAAGCTTTTCATGTGGTTAGTTCATCACAAGAAAATCTTAACTTAGGACAATATTCAGAAAACAGGTGTTATTGGGCCTTCTAGATGTCAGCTATGTGAAGCTCAAGAGGAGGCAATGGAGCATATTCTCAACAGTTGCACCTATACCACCTGGTTGTGGGATTCTTTTGCCACCATTTTTCAACAGACAGACAGAGATAAAGGAAGTATACCCTAAACAAGTGGAGAAGAATTTTTTTGGAGAATGAGCTCCTTAATTTGGCCCAGGCCTTTACGCCAAGCTTCATTATCTGGAATGTTTGGAAAGCAAGGAATAAAAGAATTTTCAAAGATGAAAAAGTTATTCCTCTTCGCTTGTTGGATCTGATCTTGAAGTAGATTAAGGAGAAAATTAGCACCAATGTTCGCAATTATCCCAAGAATCCTCCCACAGAAAATGAGTTGAGAACTCTCAGGCATCTGGGAATGGAAGAGATCATTCCCCATGGACTAAGTAGAAATGAAAGAGATTTGGAAATGGAAAAGGAATTCTCGCATCCTCCTCTGAAAATTTAGCTGAAATGAAATATTTTTGGGGCTTCAAAATGCAACCCTAGAATAGCTGGTTATGGAGGGGTATTAAGAGATGAAGAAGGGAACATCATCTTTATATTCCACTGCCATTTAGGTAAAGCCACCAACAATATGGTTGAATTAATGGCTTTAGAACAATGTCGAGAGCTTTTGAAACTAAATCATAGCTCAAATTTCATTATAGAAGCAGACTCAGAGATCTCCATAAACGTTGTTAAGAGAATCAGTTGCGGAGCAACGCCGAAGAAGGTCTCAAAATACTTGAGATTAATACAAGTGTACCAAAGAATTTAAAAACATCTCCTGAGTCTTCGAACTATTAGTTTCAACCATGTTCGATGAAAAGCCAATAAAGTACTGGATACACTAGCCAACCAAGGAGTAATTAATTCACATTGCAGAATTGAGATGAAATGGCAGGAGATGCCTCAGAGCAGATTAAAATCTCTATACAATGAACAAGCGGTAGAGGACAGAGAAATTTTTAGACACTGAGCCAAAGTGAAAGGCACGGAATGAAGGTTTCTAAGCATGTTCGATCACAGTACTCTGGTTGCTTCCTTAATGAAGGGCAATAACAGAGCGATCACATAACACCCTGGTGTAAGTTGACTAGTCCCCTTTTTCTTTCGAATTACAACACAGGGTTCAATTTATAGACAACGGTAGTCTCTATTGCAAGTTCAGAAGTGAGCTTTCATGGGAAGGGTGATTGGAATTTTCTGGCGAAGGCTATTTACCTACTATCCTCTTACGGAATGGAAAACCAGGCAAAAAGCAGTTTCCAAGTGATCGCATGGCTTCGGAACGGTAAGTGGTATTGCAATTTTGGGAGGGATTCCATTAGGCTCCCTACATGTGGCACGGGAGTGGTAAGGAATACCACCATCCATCGTGAATTAAAGTTCGGACATCTTGGTTGTGCGATATTTCATTGAGCCGACAGTTGAAATTGGTCGTGCTATTTTGTGGGGCCATTAGTCTTATTAGGCTTTTCGCGAAAGAGACCTAGGGGGGTTAGCGAAGTAGTACATTAGGTTAAAGAATCATAAAATTCAACCTAAGGTATTATTAGAGAGATTAGCATAGCTTTTGTAAAGGGAAGGGTCATATCTATGGTAGAATGCCCTTGTTATTTCCTAAGTCCATGAAGAGGTAAGGTTTTTTGTATATGTTGTAACATTATTTTTGATTTAATGAAATAGAAGGATCGTCTCTTGCTTCAGCAAAAAAAACATTAACATTCTCACCAAATCCATGTAGTGAATTAACTAGTAAGTAGGCCAGATACAATACAATTTTGTTTATCGATGTGAGGGTCATAAGCCTTGTAGACTCGATGTTTGAAAACTAGGTGAAACCACAATTCTAGGGTCAAATGAAAAGGTTTAACCCCAATAGGGCTATGGTACTACCACTGGCTTCTTTAGAGGTTGATTTGTGGCTCTCAATTTCCCATGGAAGTACATAAGGAATCGCAAAATGACTTTAGGCTTTTGTAGCACTCGGAAATTCACCATCATTTTTCTAGAGCAGAATGACCAAGGTCGGAGTGATCGCTGACCATGCCATCTAGATCGCTCTAGTTCCTTCTTATGTTGCTAGTTTAAGGGAAATAAATGAGGACACTTATATGAAGAATGCTTTGAGCTCCAAAATTGAGTTAGGGCCATAAATTCAACAATGGAATAATATTATATAATATGTTTGAATTTGAAACTGAGCTAGTGTATATTTTCATTTGAAGAAAAGAACAATAAGAACTTACATGGATTCATTTTTAGGTCGGTTAAAAGGAGTAATGTTTTTGAGATAGAATGCATCACACATGAGAACTGAGCAAATTTGATTGAATTTGGAGTACAACTTGTTAAAGGTCAAAGATCCTACTTCTATCCCTCGAGAGGCTTTGAATGTAAAACATTTCACCATTTAAGGTATTACAGACCATAAATAATAACATATATCATTATGGTTGTTGATTTATAGACCTAAGAAATGGGTCTGAGAATTCTGAAAGTCATAAAATCGCAGTTTGGATGTTTAATTATAGAGCAGGCCACCCAAATTCCTAGATTAAAATAAATCTACCATGAGACATATATAAACGAAGATATGCATAATACCGCATTCACACTATAAAATTTATGTTGGATTTCAGTGAATATTAATTTATTATATTTTTGATATTTGTCTATTTAATTTACTATTAAATTATTACTAATATTTAGATATTTTTCATAACTCATTAGTATGTATACGAATGCAGTTTATGTGATGCATGAATATATAGGTATCATATGCATGCCTCCGATATTCTACTCATAATTTGAGATAGCCAATTAAGCTGAGATAGCCAATTAAGCTTTGTTATTAATGAATGTGTTCAATTATTTTAGATATACATCCCACTTTCCTTTAGAATTTAAGTATATTTGCCACAAGCATTGATATATAGTAATAAATAATATTATTAAAACCATTGGTAAAAAAATTATAATATTATTAAAGCCATTGCTAAAAAAATTATTTACTTTGGACGCAGATGACAAGGAAACATGGTGGTTTGAATTAAACTTTACATTTAAAATATTCACTTTGGAACCAAAGACTTAGTTTTGTAGTTATGTAATACAACTATATGGTCATAGCAGTAATCATGGAGCTGGAGGAGTTTCGCACAAATTTGAAGTAGTCAGACATGCTGATTTCAAAAGGAGCATTTTTCGTTCATTTCTGGTAGTGCTTGTCTCTTTTCTAGCCTACCTACTACTTTACCTAGACCTACTACTTTACCTAGACCTACTACTTTACTGCATTAAAATAGCTACGTTTTCACTAATCTTTCCTTCACCTGATATTCAGAACATGACAGAGGGAAATTTTTTAGTCATGCCTAAACTATTCAAAATAAAATTGTAGGTGGGCTGCTTTAGTAAGTGGTTTTCAATAGTGAACTTCAATACGCCAAGTATGAGTATCTGGAATGACTAGAGGACAAAATGAGTTAAACTTTTATATCCCATATATCTTTTAATCAATGGTTATTCATTTTTTAGGAAGTTAATACTAATCTGGAAGGACTAGAGGACAAAATGAGTTGAACTTTTATATGCCATATATCTTTTAATCAATGGTTATTCATGTTTCAGGAAGTTAATATTAATTTTTTAGTTGATCGTGTGTTGCATGCTTATTATTTTGCGTTAGTTATAATGTTTTTATATTAGAGAAGACTATCAATAAAAATATTTTTTTACCTATTTATTAAATAAATAATTGTATTAGGAATTTAAGGACACTAGTGTTAGTTTGATTAATGATATTTGATAATGATACAAATGATACAAATTATTGTTTTTATTTTTCTAAAACTATTTTAAAAATGATTAATTGGTAATTGTGTGGAGGTGTATGGAAAACTTTCTTTCTCTACACTCTGCATATTGTGTCAACATTGTGGAGGACGCCGCTAACACTCTCTTAAATATCTGTCACTATGTAAAACTGTTGAAAGTAAAATAAGAAATTTAAAACTCAAAAAATAATAACCCAAACTATTCAAACCTAATTTGGAAAATGGGTTGCTTTAGTTAGTGGTTTTCAGTGGTAAACGTCAATACACCAAATATGAGTATCTAAGATGGCTAGAGCAGAAAAGGAGTTGAAATTTTACGCTCATATATATTGTAATAAATAGTTATTAATATTTGAGGAATCTAATATTAACCTTTTGGTTGATCTTGTGTTGCATTCTTATTATTTTATGTTGGTTATAATATTTTTGTATTATGGGAGTGAAGATGAATAAAAATATATGTTTTACTTATTTATTTATAAGCATTTATTGGGAAGTGTTTGGGAATTTATGGAATATTACATGTAAATTTTTGTGTTTATAGATATGAGAGTTGGTTTGACTTATGATATTTGATTATGATACAAACTATACAAATTATTCTTTTAGAACTATTAAAACTAAGATTAATTCATATATTGAGTGTTGAGGTGTATAGGAATTTTTCTTCCTCCACACTTCACACAATGTATCAATGTTATGGAGACATCACTAGAATTATCTTAGAACTCTATTTCTATATAGAAATTTTGAAAGTAAAATAACAAATTTAAAACCCAATAAAGAATAATTTTAGTTATGCTCAAACTATTCAAAACAAAATTGGGCATGCTTTGTTCAATGACTAGTTTTCAATGGTAGATGTCAATATGCCAAATATGAGTATTTGGAATGGTTGGAGGACAAAAGGAGTTCAAGTTTTATGACTCATATATCTAGTAATAAGTGGTTATTCATATTTGAGTAAGTTAATATTAGCTTCTCATTTGATCGTGTTACATGCTTATTATTTTGGGTTGGTTATATGACATTTCTATTATATAAATACGAATATGTTTCTTGTTTATTGATTTATTGAGAGTTTATTAAAAAATATATTGGGAATTTAAGGAATATTTCATGTAAATGTATGTGTTTAGAGGTATGGGAGTTGGCTTGACTCATGATATTTGATTATGACACAACTTAAACAAAATATTGTTTTTATTGTTTTAAAACTATTTAAAATAAGATTAGTTGGTACATCATGTAGAGTGTCAAGGTGTGGAGGAAACTTTCTTCCTTTGTACTATGCACAATGTATCAATGTTATGGAGATAATGCTAGAATTATTCTAATACTTTGACGCTATGTAAAATTGTTAATAGTCCATAACAAAGTTAAAACCTAATAAAGAATAATTTTAGTAAAACGAAATTAGAGACGGGTTGCTTTACCAAGTAGTTTTCAATGGTAAATGTCAATACGCCAAATATGAGTATCTAGAATGATTGGAGGAAAAATGCAGATGAAATTTTATGCCCCATCTATATTGTAATAAATGATTATTCGTATTTGAGGAAGCTAACAATTGTTAGAAATTAATTAAGGTGAAATGAAATATGCAAAATATTGTGGAAACTGTAGAGCTATAAAAAGGGTCTTTCACACTTCTAGTTACCTCACATTAATATGTCAATCCGGGAACGTTTGGTTATTTCAAAGAGTGTCTCAGTCTAAGGCTTAGCACTTGTCAGAGTAATGCTTGTAGTACAGCTGATTAAAACTACAAAAGTAAATTGATGCGAGTCTACAACTTAACTACTTCAAAAGGCTAAATCACACAAAGCAATGCATCAGTGAAAGGTTCGGTAGCAATAACCCATCCTTTTCGTAACTGATGAGAACAGGTCCGAGGTCTAGGAGCCAAGTAGCAGATGTTGATGCTCACTACAGCCTGAGATTGTCCTTAATAAATAGAAATGAAATGGCAAGTAAAGAAAACAGCAGTGAAATAAAACAACACATCAGTCAAGGGTTCAGTAGCAATAACCCATCCCTTTCATAACTGATGGGAGAAGATCAGAGGTCTGGGAGCCAGGTAGCATATGCTAATGCTCACTACAACCTAATACTGTCCTTAATAATTAAGAAATGGAAAGTAAATAAAACAACAAATCAACAATCTTGAAATGGAACATCAATTGAAGTGGAACAACAATGGAAATGGAACAACAACTAAAATGGAGCAGCAATTCAGAAATGGAACAACAATACAAAAATGGAACAACAACTAAAGTGGAACAAAAGTTGAAATGGAACAGCAATTCAAAAATAAGCAGTAACCAAGTTCGTCAAGGTGTAACTCTATTTAATCACTCCAATCAAAACATCAATCCTTCGCTCTTAAAAGATGTACGCATACTATGGAACAACACTACCTATGGATCCAAGACGAAATAATATTAATACCATATAAACACAATGTGCTTAATCTGACTTTGTTATCGCTCTAAATAGAAGCATACGATTGCATCTCAAGACGAAAACAGTAACATCCAAGGATTCAATAACTATGTGAAATCAGACTCTTCAAGATAAATGTTGTAATGCTAAAGCACAATCGCATAAAACTCTGTAATGGAATGATAGTATCCTGTAGAGATTAACCAACTCTTAAAGAATTGGTAACATGATGCAGCGTCGATACAAGACTTCTGTTTGCAGAAGCATTAAATGAATTGAACATAACAGAGCATGTAATATAAATGCTCTTAAAACACAACAGATTACCAGATCACGTCGATAAACAAACCACACAGAAACCACGCGTAATGGTACAAGAGCAAGTGTCCTCTAGGGTCGGGCCCTTAGCCTCCAGGGGTACACCGCTTAAGATTGATCCAGGCTCAAAGATAAAAGAGTAACCAAGTCTGTATTAATGCATGAAGTAGAATTACAGTAACTCAAGTCTTTAACATAACATAAAGATCATAGTCTTGATCTTTCTTAAAAGAAATTACATAAAAAGTCCTCCTCTCCAGCTAACAATGCTATACCTTATATAAGGATGATGACGGAGATATCTAGATGCAGAAATAGATAAAATAGCGATCAGGGATTCGCCGAATTGTTAATCTTGAGTCACTTCTTTACTTTTCTGCTCGGAGCTGGTATCTCCGCTTCCTTTCTTGGGTTGGTCCATTTTGATCTGGTTTGCACGCGGTCTCCCATCAAAGGGATAGTAGTTAGTTCATCTTTGTCTTTTCCTTTGGGATGGCCACTTTCCGTTTTTCCTCCCTCCTGCACATAGGAATGATAATTATTAGTGTTTCCTATTAATCTCACGTGTTTTGTTTTAAATCCTTATTATTGTCTAAGTTTCTAAGGCAGAAGGGTTATAAGTTCTAATGAAAAGATACTGAAATAACCATCGAAACATACCTTCTTTGATACTCCACACACCCCCCAGCTTACCCTTTTTCATGTCCTCATGAAAACATTGTAGTTGACATGCAAAGCAGTGAGTGAGTAGGTTGGACATGGAATCTCGTGTGGGGGCCTACATCTGTGATGCGAAATTAAATGATCAAAGAAATGGCCTATCTGACCCTCAGGCATCTCATACAATGGTTGGTATCCGGGTTCAGGATGCCAAATGATTGGACTCTGGAACCTATATCCTAACCAGGATGGCCCTGCCCTCAAAACAATTTCGCCATAGAGGGGGAATCGGTTAGCAGCAAGTTCAAAATTCTCATACTTAAATGGTTCTCTGAGCTGGATGTTCGGATTAGATATTCGATATCGAAATTTAGCTGCTTCAACGGCAGGGTCTTTAATAGAGGAAATGTATTCAAGCCCCTACTGAATGATTGCTTCATGCATGGGTCCTAATGCTTCAATCACTCCTCGAGCCTTCATGAGATTTCTATGTCTCCTCCATAACTGTTCTCAGTCCCTAGGTTCAGCTCTTACCCATAGATCTAATCTATTTTCTTGTCTTGGAAAAGCATTGTAGGCTTTAAGCCATTTAATTTGATTGACTGCAAATGAGATAAATGCTTGTAATTGAATGTCCCCAACAAAAGGGCCAGGGTTCATCTCGGTCTCTTATTCTAGTACAAGGTTATGCAAGTAAAATTCACACAATAACCTTTGCACTTTTACCCCATAATGTTTATAGAAATTTATAAAATCATCTATAGTGTTAATTTGTATGGGAGCACGAGCTTTAACAACCTTTATTTTCAATTGTAAATACCTTTCCATTAGAAATAGGGCATAGTTCTTGGCAGGGCTCTACATGCTAGGACGTCATTGTATAGGGAACACAAGGTATCCATCTGTTTGATAACTACATCTAGTATACGAGTTACCTTTGCAACTTTCTCTTGTTCCCTTCGCCATCCTTCGAAATCTTGGCTTTCAGATAAGTTGACGTTCCTTAGCTACTATTGTAGTTCTTCATATTTTTCCTGGGGGACCGCTTGCTCCCTAAGCTTTTCTACTTCTTGTTGGGCCTACTTCAAATTTTGTGAAGGTTTCTCGTTTTTGGATCCTTCTTCCATGCAGCCGTGGGGCCAGGAACTTTACCTGAACTTTCTTATTGCGCTGCTTCGAGTTCAGAACCCTTATTACTCCTGAAGGTGGTGCCTCTGTCTGAACTATCTTATCATCCTTTTCAATTTTAACACGAACACCAGCCCACTATTGTTCCTTTTCAATTGGAACAACAGTCTACTTTTCAGCTTCATTTGGAACAACAGCTTGGCTTTTATCAGGGTTTTGAGCAGTGGGTTGGATTCTGGTCCTCCGCCTCTTTCCCTTAAGGGATATTACTGGTGTGGTTAGACATTTTCTTCCTAAAGTCCCTTTTACCCTTTGCCTTGCCTTTAGAATCCTAATTTGCTGGTGAAGCTGGACTATTATGTTCAATAATGTCTAATGTTTCTTTCGTAATTCCCTTATTTCCATCATCTCTTCAGAAAGAACAGCAGGCTGTTCGCTGTAGTTTGGACTGTGGCTAGCTTCCTGATTTTCTCCCTGGGGTGGATGTTCTGGAGTAAGAACCTTACTTGGCTCTATTATTTCTTGGGCTAATTCTTCTTCTGCCCTTATTTCCTCTGAATTTTCTTCTGATGCCTTCTGATTAGGGACGGGCTGTTCCTGCTTAGCATTTTCTGATATCTTCTCATTATGAATGGACAAATTTTCTACTTCCGCCTCTTCTACATGCGGTTCCTCGGGTGCATCTTTGTCCTGGGGTTTCTCTACGGCATGGAGGTTTGATGGACTCAGGGGTTGGCCATATTCACCCATATTGGCCAAAATGTTGGCCAATTCATCTTCCCCTAACGGGTCTTGTAATGGGCTACCTTCCTGCCGTTCCATTCCTTCCTCTTGCTCGAACTGCTCAGCTTCTTTTCTCTCGTCTCCTTCCTCTTCAGATTGCTCATCCTTCTCTTCCTCTCTCTCTGCAGATTGCTCTGCCTCCTCTTCTTCTTCCTCTGTCTTTGACTCTGCAAACTGCTCTTCTTCCTCGTCATCTTCTTCTTCCATTTCTGTCTCTACAGACTGCTCTACTTCCTCATCGTTTTCTTCTTCTGTTTCTGTCTTTGCATCATGCTCTACTTCCTCATTGTCTTCTTCTTTTGTTTCTGCCTGTGCAGACTGCTCATCTTCGATTTCTATTGCTTGGCTCGTGCCTTCCTGGGGCTTCTCTAGCCCTCCTCGTAGCCATGCGAGCCGTGCCGATTTTCTAAGTTTTTCTGGTTGTTCGGGTGTGCTAGTGTCATGCTTTCGCTTTTTGAATTTCTTTCATTTTTCAGGTTGCTCCGCTGTGCAAGTGTCCTCCTTCTATTTTTCTAAACGTTGGGGTGTGCTAGCAACTTGATGTTGTTTTTTCGGGCATCCAGATATTGGTCGTCCCTCCATTGATGATGGTAATTAGTTCTTCCCAGCTGCTCTGCTGCTGCGTGAGACTATAGTTAACTGTCAACCGAATTAATCCGTGGTGGTTGATGACTAACTCTACGTGTTGTGCTCTTTTCATACTTCGTGCAAAGTCATGAAGTAGTGAATTCAACAATGCAGGTAAATTCACAGAACATTTTTATTTTAAAACAGCTGGGAGTTTAAGATGTCATGGTCTTACCACGTCTTTTCTGCCTTCACAGGTGATGTAGCTTTGGATGATTTTTGCTAATTCCACCAATGGCTCTCCTAGCATTGCTGGAAATACTCCCTTTCCTCGAATTGTCAAACTCTAACCCTCGTCCTGAAAGATTTTTAAAATCTTTTGCAACCTTTCCTTCTTTATCTTCCATACTGGTCCAGTGGCTGGTAGTCCCGAGACTCTTGCTATTATGTCACCGGTGACTGCTATTCGCCTTTCTCTTACTATGGAGTAGTCTTCCTGCAAATTCTGTAAAAATTCCATCGCTACTGTTAAATTGGAATCCTTTAGGCAGTTGAGATAGGTCAACCATCCTGCTTTCTTCAGGATTCTTCGAGCTGCAGCCGAAACAGTTAATACTCGCGGTTCTCGACGAACTGACCTTCCTCCCATAGTTTCACTGCAAATTCTCAAAGGAATGGCAGCTGTTTGTTGAAACGCAGAGAAGCTGATGGCGTATTACTCGTTCAAATTCTAATGCTACGCCGTATGCAATGGAAATGGTTTTGAACAACAGCTTATGCAAAAGAAAACAAAAATAGAGAAAGATAATACCGTTGAGCCGTGCTGTGCCCGAGTATACAATTTATCAAATAACGGACTGACACGTGTTCTGGGGAATGATGAGGTTACCTCCCCCCCCGTAATGTGATAGGCTGTCCCAGCTGTCAAATAAAGGAGCAACGCCTATTCTGTCGCAAGGTCTTTATGGAACAACGTATGGAAATATGCCATGCTTACAAAAACAACCTATTACTGAAATCGAGGTATAAAGTTCCATCGCTTTAATACGTAAGGGACTGCGGTGATTTGATGGAAGTTTGGGGATAAGACATTTGCGGTAAATAGAGAGTCTCATGGTGTCACTGTCACTGGTTCCGTAATGATTGGTGATAATTTATAGTCATGCGTTATATGGTTGGGTAATATTATGTAATTAATTACCACGGCATAAGAAATAAGAGGATGCAATCATCTTACCTATTGGTGTAAAAATGCGACTTCAATACCATTAATAGTGCTCTACTGTCGACAGGTGTCCATAGCCTTGGCAGAGTTTTTTGTTTCACCGTTGGAACCATAGTCCTTTGTGTATGTCAGGAGGCGTTCTGTAATGTCAAAATGTAGGCCATTATGATGGATTGGTGATCAGTTAGTCATAATGCCATTCACGAGGGAGGAGCGAATAGTGGGCATGCCGATTCATGATGAGACCTCCTATTCCAAAGGTTGTTTGTTTGATATACCTTTTGGACCATTTCCCAGGTGTGGTGGCCATAGTGGGAATGCAACTTCGCTTCCGTCCTGATGATCATGGTAGGCCAGCTCGTAATGAGACTTCCTATCCTGCAATTTGACAATTTAGAAATCATATTTTACTTCCCTTTTTTTTTCTTCTTGTTTTTAATAAAGAGCCTTTCCTGTTTATACAAAAAGGGTGGCTCAACACTCAAGAGTAGGAATGGTGGAAAAAGTCTTAATATCCCAATAGGAAGGTATATATCCTTTGCTTTTATTGTTGAATGATAATCAGAGAGGATTAAAAAGGAGCCATCATGATATAGATAACCAATCAGAACGGAATTAGTAGAACAATGGCAGCAAAGGATGATGAATAAACATGTCTTTCTGTGCATCCTTCCACCAATTCAGGGCGGTCCTTATAAAGATAGCGATTTATGATTTATTGATTTCCGTATGTTGTGCTTTTGTTTCCATCGCATAAGTGCATAATCGTATTCAAAAAGACTTGAAAGAACATTAGCAATAAGCATCCTTAATTTAGAATAGCAGAAGGAACAAGCTGTTTCACAAGGAGAGAAAAATCATATGAGTAGTGTTCCTTTCGAGGAAGTGCACAGCAACAGTTGACAAATGTTGTCCGTTTGGAGAAAGGAACAGTAGAAATCAACAGTGATGTTCCTTTTGAAAAGGAACAACAAAATCAAACAAGTGTCGTTCCCTTGAAAAAGGAACAACAAAAATAAAAAAGTGTTGTTTCTTTTGGAAAAGGAACAACAAAAATAAAAAAGTGTTGTTTCTTTTGGAAAAGGAACAACAAAAATAAAAAGTGTTGTTCCTTTTGGAAAAGGAACAACAAAAACACACAAGTGCTGTTTCTTTTGAAAAAGGAACAGAAAAACACACAAGTGATGTTCCTTTTGAAAAAGGAACAGCAAAACACACAAGTGCTGTTCCTTTTGAAAAAGGAACAGCAAAACACACAAGTGTTGTTCCTTTTGAAAAAGGAACAACAAAACACTCAAGTGATGTTCCTTTTGAAAAAGGAATAGGAAAACACTCAAGTGATGTTCCTTTTGAAAAAAAGAACAACAAAACACACAAGTGTTGTTCATTTTTCAAAACTCTCGAGTGCTGTTCCTTTTGAAAAAAAGAACAGCAAAACACACAAGTGTTGTTCCTTTTGAAAAAGGAATAGCAAAACACACAAGTGTTGTTTGTTTTAGAAAAGGAACAACAGAAAGCAAAAAGTGTTGTCCCTTTTGGAAAAGGAACAATGAAAATAGACAAGTGTTGTTCCTTTTGAAAAAGGAATAGCAAAAATCACAAGTGTTGTTCCTTTTGGAAAAGGAACAAAAAAAATCACATGTGTTGTTCCTTTTGGAAAATAAACAGCAAAAAAACAAAAGTGCTATTCCCTTTGAAAAAAAAGGAACAACAGAAGTAACAAAGCCTGTTGCAAAGATATGTACAAAAATATCACAACAAGCTATGTACAAATTGTAAGGGAAATTAAATCTCTTAGTGATTTACAGGTGAGGAAGACTTGTCTTCCTCCCCTAATATCTCCATATCTGAATCTTGGCGTAGATGTTGGCAGAAGGACTCCCGAGTAAGTGGTTTGCGATAGAGACAGACTCGATGGCCATTTGCCTTAAAGGTATATCCAGAACCATCAATAGTAATCAGGGTAAGGGTACCATTATCATGTACTTTCTGTATTTCATAGGGTCCCAGCCAACAAGTCTGGAGTTTTCCGGGGAAGTCCTCAAACCTAGAGTCATATAAAAGAGCCCAGTCTCCTTCATGGGAGACTCTATTTTTAATGAGAGCATCATGCCATTTAGCTCTTTGCTGCTATATCAAAGCAGTGTGTTGAAGTGCAGAGAGCCTAATTTCATCCAGCTCATTGATCTATTGTAGTCGATTCGTTTGTGCCTCAGTTAAGTCTAAACGAACTTCTTGTGCTATTCGTAATGTCTGGATTTCAAATTCTATAGGAAAAATAGGTTGTTTTCCGAACATTAGCTGGTAAGGTGAGTGACCAGTGGTGCTTCTCCATATTTTTTTATAAGCCCACAGTGCTTCAGGTAGTCTGGCAGCCCAATCGCGTCTATGTGATGCAACTGTTTTTGTTAGAATTGTTTCTATTATCTTATTGCTGCTTTCTACTTACCCATTTTCTTGTGGGTGATATGGGGTGGTAATTTTATGCTGGACATGATAGTTGTTGAGTGTTGCAACTATTATGTTCCCAGCAAACTGTGGCCCTCCATATGTAATTATCTCTCTAGGGAGGCCATAACGTACAAATAGATGGAGCAAGAACTGTATGACAAATCCTTCTGTAGCTCTGGGAAATGCCTCTGCTTCAACCCACTTGGTGACGTATTCTGTTGCCACCAAAATTATGTTTTCTTGTTTGATGGTGGGTTGATTGGTCCCATGAAATCAAGAGCCTAACACTCAAATGGTTCAATGACTAGCTGTGGTTTCAAAGGCATCTTATCCGACTGACTAGGGCGTCCCGCTCTCTGGCAACTGTCACATGCTTGGACAAATTTCTTTGCATATTTGAAAATTGTGGGCCAATAATACCTTATGTGTAATACTTTATCTGCAGTCCTGCGATCAGCGAAATGTCCACCCAATGGTTGGTCATGGCATGCTTTCAATATATCAAAATTTTTGTCCTGTCGAACGCATCTCCTGATTTGCATGTCTACCCGTGTGTGAAACAAATAGCCCCCAATACAGGAAAATCTGTTACTTCACTGAACAATATTTTTTCGCTCATTAGTGGTTAGATGCTTTGGTAACTTACTTACTGCTAGGTAATTGGCAACATCAGCATATCAGGGTGTTTGAACAACAACGACAAAGAGATGCTCATCTGGAAATTTATCTTCAACTGCTGCTGCATCAACTGGTTTTCGCATTCTTGAGAAGAAATCAGCTACCGGGTTTTCTTTCCAGGGTCAATCCTTGATTGTAATATCAAATTCTTGCAATAAAATTAGCCATCTAGTTATTTTTCCATTTGTGATAGGCTTGTTTGCTAAACATTTTATAGCAGAATGATCTGTGTACAAGATAACAAGATATGCAGTAATGTAATGTCTGAATTTATTGACAGCATGTATAACAACTAGAAATTATTTTTCAGTGATAGTATAATTTAATTCAGCAAGGGATAGATTTTTGCTAATGTAATAAATTGCATATGGTTTTCTATCCTCCTCCTGTCCAAGGACCACTCCAATGGCTGTGTCTGAGGCATTAGATGATATCTGGAATGGAAAATCCCAATTCGGTCCCTGAAGGACTGGGGCTGTAGATACGAGCTTCTTTAGATTGTTGAAGGCACGTTCACATTTTTCTGTCCAAAGAAAATCAACGTTACCAGTTAGTGCATACAAGGGTGCAACAATACGTGAATAATGTTCTATAAATCTTTTGTAGTAACCATAGAATCCAAGAAAGCTACGTACCTTTGTTTGAGTAGTAGGAGTAGGAATAGGCAAAAGTATTTGGACTTTGGCTGGGTCTACATAAATTCCAGCTGCTGAAATATAATGTCCTAAAATAAGTCCTTCCATCATCATCATGTAACATTTTTCACGGCTTAAACAAAGCCTGGTAGCTATGCAACGTTGTAGGACTTTTTCTAGTGTGTCCAATGATGGATCAAATTCATCTCCATATGGAGTAAAATCGTCCATATATACTTCCAGTCCTTCATTTATTAGATCTGTAAAAATGCTAAGGATAACCCTTTGGAATGTGGCAGGGACATTACATAAGCCAAAAGGTAAACCTCGGTAGGCGAATGTTCCCCAAGGACAAGTAAAGGTAGTTTTGTCCTAATCTTCAGGGGCAATCTGTATTTGGTTATACCCACTGAAGCCATCAAGGAAAGAAAATAATTTCTTCCCTGCCAAAGTGTCCAATACCTGGTCGATGAATGGGAGAGGAAAGTGATCTTTTTGCGTTGCTTTATTTAACTCCCTGTAGTCCACGCAGATTCTCCACTTCCCATTCTTCTTTGGTACCACCACAAGTGGGGAAACCCATTTACTATCAGAGATATGGTAAATGAAGTTAACATCTAAAATTTTTTGAAGCTCGGCTTTTATTACTTCTTTTAGATGAGGATTTAGTCTTCTCTGAGGCTGCCTAACAGGTCTTGCATCATTTTCTATGTGGATGCGGTGTGTGCATCATTAAGGGTCAATTCCTTTCATATCAGGATAATCCCATGCAAATGCTTCTTTATATTTCCTTAAGATATGGATGAGCTTTGTTTCTTGTTCGGGTGCAAGGTCGACGTTAATGTTTAAAGTTTTTCCAGGTTCAATTTCCACAATTTTACTATGTGCAATTGAAGTGACAGGGATTGTGTGATCATGTGTATCTTTCAAAGGTTCCTCTTCTACTTCGTTATCAAATGCTGCTTTTATCATATGACATTGGGTACGAGATGTGAGTTCAGTTTGACTAATGAAATTACTGATGGCATTATCTTCTGTTTGGTCTTTGAACTCAAGTGCTTCTTGTATAGTTAATGGAGATCTAATGTTATCAGTAAGATATGATACAGGGTGCCTATTAGTTTTAACTATTGTGATGCTTGGCTACGCTGGGGGATATAATACTAAATTCTTTATATCCGCCCCCTTGGTTATGATCATGTTCCCTTGCCGACAACCAATATAGGCATCAGCGGTAGCAAGCCAAAGTCTTCCTAAGATCAATGGATGTCCATCAAGTCGGGTTTTAGGATTTATTATCAGAAAATCAGTTGGGTATTCCCAGGAGTCAACCGAGACCATGACATCATGTAGTATGCCTTCCAGCCTAACCACAGATCGATCAGCCAATTCTAGCAGAGTGGAGGTGTGTTCTGTAGATGTAATGCCTAGCTTTTGACAAGTAGCGGTTGTCAATATGTTGATTGCAGCTCCAAGATCAACTAAGGCATTGGGCAAGGTTTGACCGTAAATTTGAACAGTTACTATTGGGTTTCCTGGGTCTTCATACTTAATGGGTGTTTCCCTTCCTGATAATAGGTCAAATAAAGTGTCGACTACTTGCACTCTTGGATTATCTATTATATTCCTCCTTGGTCTTTTTATGCACAATTCTTTAATAGTTTTTATGTATATCGAGATGTCTTGAATGGCCTGGAGGAATGGAATTTTTATGTACAAATTTTGTAATTCTCCCAGAATGTCAAAATTAGGTTGTTGTATAGGTCGAGGTATGACTAATCGTTCTGGGAACGGGGGAGATGATGTGGTTTCTTAATTATGAGTTTGTTGTCTATTCACATCCTCCTCTTGTGACAGATCTTCTCTAGGTAACTGATCTTCAATCTGAACTATTTTATTTCCCTTAGTTTGGATAATACGCCCAGATCTTAGCTGAAGATCATTGCACTCCCTCAAATCGGGTCCTTCTTTTGGTGTTTCTAAAATTTGGAGAGCTTGGACTGGTCTATTATTTGGATTGGGATTGGGCTGGGTTGGGAGTTGAGGTCTTAGATTAGATTGGGGATTTTGTTGTAAAGCTGGCAGTGTAGGTTGAGGGAGAGGAATATTTCCTACTGGCTGCTGTGTTGGTCTCTGCCAGTTAGAATGCCAGGTTGAGCTTTGTGAAGTGGGGGGAGTCCATTGTGGTGGGTATGGGTTGTTTTGCTAGTATGGTGGGGGATAAGGAGGATTCAACCAACTAGATTGGCTCGTCTGATTTAGCCACGGGTTCGCAGAAGGTTATGACTGTGATGACCAGTTTGGAAATGGGGGCTGAAACTGAATTTGCCATGTATTATACTATTGAGTATTGTACTGCGGATATTGAAAAGAAGAATCTGGGTCTGAAAAAATACCAGTTTGTCGCGGCTGCCACTGACGACGTTGGTTGAATAAATATACTGCTTCTGGTTCTTCTTCTGCTTCCTTATATACCGCTTTCAGTCTAGGTAATGAGGGACAACTTTCTGTAGAGTGATCCCTTGTACAGATGGTGCATGTCTGGACTGTATCTAGTGGACACTCCTTATGGCTATGCTTCTTCTTGCATCTGGGGCAGAATATTGCTAAATTCTGTTATGCCTCCATTTGCTTCTGCTTGGCCTGCAAAACATCCAATTGTGTAGTCAGTGTTCCTAGTATATCATTTTTAAAATTTTCAAATAAATTTCCAATTTCCACACGCATTACTCCTTCTGATGGGATCTTGTTTTCTCTTACAAACCGATCATGTCGTGTACTGCCTCTCAAACTCATGATGCATAAATCAATTATGTCAACAGAACCTTCCTGATAAATATCCCCTTTCCCCATAATGTTTAATGTTTCAATCCATTGCTCTTTCATGACCCTTATTAATGTTATTTTCAACATGTTATCAGGCAAAGGTAGTGATGCATAGGGAGATCTTTATAGATTATACTGGAAACGTTCCACATATTCTTCTAATGTTTCATTTGGTCTGGCTATCATATGAAATATTTCATCTTTTAGTTATCTAGACCTACAATAGTCTTGATATTTTTTTAAAAAGGATTTTTTCATTTGTTCCTAGTTATTTATAACCCCACCACCTAATCCCATAAACCATCTTAAAGCATCCCCTTTCAGAGTAGAGGGGAATAGTTTTAGTTTCTAGGGGTCAGTGGTGTAATCATATCCCCTACACAGTACATCAAATTCAAATAAAAATGCATCCGGGTCTTCTGATGTAAGCCCATGAAATGTAGGGATATGTTGAAGAGGGATTGCTTTCATGGGGGCATTTGCTGTGGAATCCACTCTGGGGTATTGTAATGTAGAGGTTTGGGAGTTTGGTGGATTTTGAGCCATTGGGTCAAATATATGCCAATAACTTTCCGGAATATCTAAGAGGGTATTCCTAGGTTGAGAGGGAATGGCTTTGACAGGAATAGTTTTAATAGTACTTCCTCTATCTGGGATTTCTGTCTGAGGGGATTGGGTCCCTCAATAATAATTTTTACCGCACTCCCTTTGTCTAGGCTATTTAATGGCTGAGTTATCCTAAGAGGAGATCTCGGCTCCTCAGTCTCCCCTGTTTCCCCTTCACCTTCACAAAGATTATTGAAATTCCCTTCTTGCAATCGTTCTGGAATAGAATTTTCAATTTCTTGAGAGTCCTGTTCGTCAATTTGACTATGCACCCCAGTGAAAGCTATAGATGGTGAACCTGTGGCCTGAAGGGAGCTAATAGGCTGTTTGGAAATAACTTTCTTGGGTCCTACTGAAGGCTGAGATTCAGCTTTCTTATAGATTTCATCTATGAAGGTTGATCGATCAAGGGTCACTGGCCCCTTAGCTTTTTCTGGCTTTGGAAACGGTTTGGGATTTTTCTCCGGCTTTTTTTGCTTAGTCATGCACTCAATTTAACTATTAAATCCTTCTTAACTAGATAGTAGTAAATCTGCAGGAAACCAGGGAAAGGAGTAGGGCTTTTAAATGCTCCGTACATAGGTTCTTACCTTCCGTTTTCAAAACCCAATTCTTTCCTAGCAAGTTCGTACACTACCCTGAAAAAAACAAATGGCTACACTCTTTCCCCGGCAACGGCGCCAAAATGTAGAGCTATAAAAAGGGTTTCTTTCACCTCTAGTTACCTCACATTAATATTTCAATCCGAGAACGTTTGGTTATTTCAAAGAGTGTCTCAGTCTGAGGCTTAGCACTTGTTAGAGTAATGCTCGTAGTGCAGCTGATTAAAACTACAAAAGTAAATTGATGCAAGTCTACAATCTAACTACTTCAAAAGGCTAAATCACACAAAGCAATGCATCAGTCAAAGGTTCGGTAGCAATAACCCATCCTTTTCGTAACTGATGAGAACAGGTCCGAGGTCTGGGAGCCAGGTAGCAGATGCTGACGCTCACTACAGCCTGAGATTTTCCTTAATAAATAGAAATGAAACGAGAAGTAAAGAAAATAGCATTGAAATAAAACAACACATCAGTCAAGGGTTCGGTAGCAATAACCCATCCCTTTCATAACTGATGGGAGCAGATCAGAGGTCTCGGAGGCAAGTAGCATATGTTGATGCTCACTAGAGCCTAAGACCGTCCTTAATAATTAAGAAATGGCAAGTAAATAAAACAACAAATCAGCAATCTTGAAATGGAACAACAATTGAAATGGAACAACAACTAAAATGGAACAACAATTCAGAAATGGAATAACAACTAAAATGGAATAGCAATTCAGAAATGGAACAGCAACTAAAATGGAATAGTAATTGAAATGGAACAACAATTCAGAAATAAGCAGTAACCAAGTTCGTCAAGTTGTAACTCTATTTAATCACTCCAATCAAAACATCAATCCTTCGCTCTTAAACGATGTACGCATACTATGGAACAACACTACTTATGGATCGAAGATCAAATAATATTAAAACCATATAAACACAACGTGCTTAATCTGACTCTGTTATCGCTCTAAACAGAAGCATACGATTGCATCTCAAGATGAAAACAGTAACATCCAAGGATTCAATAACTATGTCAAATCAGACTCTTCAAGATAAATGATGTAATGCTAAAGCACAATAGCATAAAACTCTGTAATGGAATGATAATATCCTGTAGAGATTAACCAACACTTAAAGAATTGGTAACATGATGCAGCGTCAATACAAGACTTTTGTTTGCAGAAGCATTAAATGAATTGAACATAACAGAGCATGTAATATAAATGCTCTTAAAACACAACAGATTACCAGATCACATTGATAAACAAACCACACAGAAACCACGCGTAATGGTACAAGAGCAAGTGTCTTCCAGGGCCGGGCCCTTAGCCTCCATGGGTACACTGCTTAAGATTGATCCAGTCTCAAAGATAAAAGAGTAACCAAGTCTGTATTAATGGATGAAGTAGAATTACAGTAACTCAAGTCTTTAACGGGACATAAAGATCATAGTCTTGATCTTTCTTAAAAGAAATTACATAAAAAGTCCTCCTCTCTAGCTAACAACGCTATCCCTTAGATAAGGATGATGACAGAGATATCTAGATGTAGAAATAGATAAAATAGCAATCCCTCAGGATCTAAGATCCTGAGGTATTCGCAGAATTGTTAATCCTGAGTCACTTCTTTCCTTTTCTGCTCCGAGCTGGTATCTCTGCTTCCTTTCCTGGGTTGGTCCATTTTGATCTGGTTTGCACGCGGTCTCCCATCAAAGGGACAACAGCTAGTTCATCTTTGTCTTTTCCTTTGGGA
Source organism: Pinus taeda (assembly GCA_000404065.3). Classification (NCBI taxonomy): domain Eukaryota; kingdom Viridiplantae; phylum Streptophyta; class Pinopsida; order Pinales; family Pinaceae; genus Pinus; species Pinus taeda. Next base: position 308,634 of record APFE030453187.1, on the reverse strand, counting down.
TGGCCACTTTTCGTTTTTCCTCCCTCCTGCACATAGGAATGACAATTATCAATGTTTCCTATTAATCTCACGTGTTTCATTATAAATCCTTATTCTTGTCTAAGTTTCTAATGCAAAAGGCTTATAAGTTCTAATGAAAAGATACTGAAATAACCATAGAAACATACCTTCTTTGATACTCCACAGAAACACAACTAAAAAAACACATAAAACAAGAGAGACATAAATATGCGTGGTTCACCCAATTTGGGCTACGTCCATTGAGACCACAAGTCCTTCCTTTTATATTATCTAGAAAAATACAGAGATACAACTTAAAAAAGATCATTGTAATTTCCTCTTTACTTTCACACAATCTCCTATCTCTATCTCTCCCTCTCTCTCTCTCTTGCTTATAATAATAATCCACAACCAAAATACAATTCCCTCATATAAATCGAGGGGGTGTTGTTAGGCCCCTATACTACTAGTGTAACCCCTTATTGTTATTAGTACAACCCACTTATTATATTGATGTACCCATGTAGTGCCCATATTATTACTATTGTGCCCCATAGAAGCCTACTATTTTTAATTTTTTTTTTTCTGGGCAAATGCTAAACTACTTATATTAAGAAAATAGAAAAAATATTTACAAGAGGTTGAAGCCTCTGAGAGCAGTTATACAGCTCTCTGTCAAGTTTTTCCAAACCAAATCTGTCCTGCACATAAGGGAGGACCTGATAGCAGCATTTAAACTGTTCCAAACAGTATCTGATAATTACATGAAAGCTATTCCAAAAATACATTTCCAGACTAGAGAGTAAAACATTACAGCTCGAAAATTTATCAAAATTGGAAGTGTAATAAAAAACGGCAAAGCCTGAGTGCCTGCGTGTCTGGAGAGGTAGCTAGTCGCGTACCACGTCATCATGGTGGAGGATCATAGTGCGCTTCTCCTGAACATGGTTTAGAAACGAAAACAGAGCAAAAACTGAGGCAAAATCCCCAATCCTGGGTTTTAAACCTTACCTGCCTTGCCTGGAGTCTCCGGTGCATTCTTGGAACTTTCCGCTTGGTCCTCTGCCACCCATTGCTCAGCCTCCCATTCTGCTGCTTCCCGTTTCGGATCGGGCTCGCATATCACCTCCATGCCTGCCGGTATATCCTCAATCCTCTGTATTCCAGGAGGCAGCTTTGGATAGAGTCTGCAGCCAAAAACGCAGGCTGGCTCCTTGCCCTTCTTTGGGTTTTCCGTTGCCTGAGGCTGCACTGCCAAATTCTGAGCCCAATTGGTGATATCCATGTCCATTATACTACCAATTTCTCGAAGAACCTCGTCCTGCTCTGCCGATTGAACGCTCGTGCTCTCCTCTTCAAGCCTACTCTGAGAGGAAGGGAGGTATGAACTGTCCTCCTTACCCCTGCTCTAAGATGAGGTGTGCGAACTGGGCTCCTGTTCCTCGGAAGCCTCCCTCCCGCTTCCATCCTCTTCATCTTCTTCAGCAAAAACCACTGTGATCAGCGCTGAGACAACAGGCCGATGAGTTCGACGATGGTATTTGAATTTGACTGTCTGAACCGTGTTACTTATGTCATTCCCCGAATCCTCAGACCCAGGAGAGCCTGGCGAGGCATAAGCAAGTGGGGAGACACGCTGCGGGCTAGGAGCTCCTCTGCCACCAGAATGCTCCCTCTGACCATAATTCCTCCCTCTTCGAGACATGGCACGTTCCCGGGGTGCCATCTCAAACCTTTGATATTCCTGAGCTTGTAGCAGCTTACTCGTGGCTTCCTGCGTTGTCTTGTTCGCCTTTGCCTTGCAGAATTGAGCTTGTATTGTTACTGTTATGGACAATGTCAGGAAGTGACAATTCACCTGGTTAGCCCCTGCCTTCCACTGCCTTCGATGCCTTGAGTAATTTTTCCCTGCACTGAGCCTGGGTATGCGTACAAGCTTGCCCACCCCGGCACCCTCCGTCTTCCTCTCCAGGCAACCCGTATCTTGCCGAATTGGTTTATTGCTTCGTGCCTGTTCCGACAGGCATTCCTTCTCCAACATACCTCGCCTGAACATTTTGCCTATCCCCTTGTAAAGTCCTCGGAATGGCGCTTGGAGTAAATGGCATTGAATGCCATTCAATGCTGGTTTAATGCTATTCATTTCGCTGCTCCGAGTCGTCATCTCGCTGAGCATTCCTCGTGGCAGGCACATGGCCTCCATCGCGCAAGGTGGCATCCGCATCCGGGTGGTCCTCTTCTACTGTCTGCATGTCCGCTTTAAGGATATCCTGTAGCCTTGCCAAGTCAGATTCCGACGCAATGTCTTGTGGGTGACCTTCATGGTGCTCCTTTCCTCGCTCTGCCCCTAGATTGGCTAGAAAGTCCGCTACCTTGTTTCCTTTGCGCCTGGTGTGCTTGAAGGATATGGCTTTGTTATTTTGTAGCCATGTCTGGAGAGACTCAAGCCTGGATGCCATCCTCCAGCTCCTGCTGACTTTCTGAGCGTCTGTGCCTTGCTGTATCTTTGTGGCCATGTTTATGATTATTTGAGAGTCTCCTTCTGCTGTAAGGGGAGTGTATTTCTGATTTTGAGCAATTTTGAGTCCTCTCCAAATGCCTTCCAATTCTGCTGCATTATTTGTGTTCCATCCTATAGAGCCAAAGTAGACTCTGAGCGGGATGCCTTGAGAGTTTCGTATCACTCCGCCATAGCCTATGGTGCCTGGATTTCCTTTAGAAGCCCCATCAAAATTAATCATGTATGTATTGACTGGAGGAGGTATCCAGTTGGTGGACGAGGTTTGCTTCTGGGCCGAGGTGACTTGAGTAGAGTTAGGAGGTATGATTTGGAATTGCCAGTTATTCCATATGGTCTGCTCCTTACTGCTAGAAGGTAAATCCTCCGGGGACCATCCTTTAGTAGAGAGGGTTTCCTGAAGGTTCTTATGACCAATAGAAGCCCGCTATTGTTATTATTGTGCCCTTACATTATTATTGTTATGTAGGCTCTGATTATGTTATGACCCCTTAGACTCCTATATATAGAGAGGATGTCTTTTCATTTGAATCATCTAAGAATTGTTCATTTATGTAATGTAAAGGAGGTTTCCCCCTCGAAGAGGCTAAATTATAAGGCGTTGATGTATCTTTTCTATATTTTCTTGAGCTGGTTCCATAACATTTGGTATCAGAGCTTTGGATTCTAGGGTTTCGCTGCTTCAAACAGGTCATCGTGGAATTTTCGGTATAAATTTTGTTTGTGATGTTTCAGAAGTAAAAAAAAAAAAACCCATTTAAGAAGACATCTCGCTAAATCTTGGGTCCGAACTTCAGAGCTTTTTGTGCTATATTTTCGGAGATATGAACTGAGGAAGTTGGTCCTTTTGCAGAATCCTGAATTACATTCAAAATAGGTGATCTAGGGAAAATCATCATCACTTTCTCTCTGAGCATCAGATTGAAATTTCATAAGAAGGTATAGAAAGAGAACAGGCTGTAGTTTCTTGTATATATTTTTCAGAGCCAAAGGTCAAAATAGGGACACGTGGCACATCATAAAAGTTCGCTCTACTGAATTAGTGTATAATTAGGTCACTGTGGGAGATTTGGCATAACTCTTCATTGGAGAATCCAATTGGGGTCAGACAGGTGGCATTCGAAAGAGGACACAGAGGAATACTAAAGGACGTAGTTTCAGAACTTAAAGACCTGAAAGTACAGAGTTATAGTCATTTCACGGTCGAGCTCCTAAAATCAAGAAAAATCAGGATGAGGAAGTTTGATGGCAAGGATCCGGTAAATTGGATACGTGAGATGGAGCAATATTTTGATCTACATGGTGTACCATTGTTACAAAAGGTATGTATTGCATCTTTATATTTAGAACCGGATCAATTTTTATGGTATAAAGGGCTTTGTTCTCGTAAAAAACTTGTTACGTGGTCAATTTTCACGGAGGAAATGATAGCACATTATGAGGATACAAAGAGCAACACCTTCTTTAGAGGAACACCACAACAATTGGAAATAGTAAAAGGGCTTTGTTACATATTGGAAAGTGAAATTATGGCAACAAGGAAGTATGCCCCGCACAACTATAAAGATGGAAGTGTTGTTTCTCCTAGCCTTCCACAACCTACAAGGGTTACACCACAACAATTGGAAGAAAAAAGAGAAAAAGGGCTTTGTTACAATTGTGATAGAAAATGCACTAAAGGTCATAAGTGTGATGAGAAGAAATTATTTTACATAGATCATGAAGACGATGAAGAAAAGGATCAAGAAATATAAAAATAAGAGGATATACGGTAGGACCCCACGCCAGAGAAAGAAGAGCTGAATTAGACCATATCTTGTAAAGCATTGGCAAGAATTACCACTCCTCAAACTCTCAAGATAGAAGGACATATCAAGAAGAAAAAGGTGCAAGAAGTGAAATATCAAATCAAGAAAGAATAAATGAATCCAACCATATCTTGTAATTCATTGGTTGAAATTACCACTCCTCAAACTATCAAGATAGAAGGACATATCAAGAAGAAAAATGTTCAAGAAGTGAAAGATCACATCGAGCATCAAGAAATGAATCGGACCATACCTTGTAAAGGATTGGAAGAAATTATGACTCCCCAAGCTCTAGAGATAGAAGGACATATCAAGAAGAAAAATGTTCAAGCAGTGAAAGATCACAACGAGCATCAACAACAAGTTCTCCAAATTTTAAAGGATAACGCCACTTCGGTGGAAAATCAAATGAAACAACAGGTAGATCAACATCATGGGGAAAAATGTTTTGATGTAGGTGATTGGGTATTTTTACTGCTACATCTCAAGCAAGCTATTTATGAGAAGGAAATGTTGGCAATACTAGATGCACTTAAAAAATGGTGACCTTACAGAATGGGAAGACTCTTCAAGGATGAGGATGTGGAGGCATTGTTTTGTGCTATTTCTATTATCCAACCAGATTGGATAAATCAATCAAGGGATGAATGGAAGAAGGACAAAGAAGTATGGCCACTTATTCAAAATTCTCAAAAGATCCCAATTCAAACAATATTGCCAGAAATTGAAGAGGAAGGAAAAACCATATTGGAACCTAGAGCAGTCATAGAAACAAGAACATGACAGCTACAAAATCAATCAATTTTAGAATATCTCATCAAGTGGAAGAATTTACCCACTGAAGATTTCACATGGGAGGACAATAATTTCATACAGAAGCATCAAGAACTACTCAAGCATTGAGGACAACACTTTTTGAAGGAGAGCGGCATGTTAGGCCCCTATACTACTAGTGTAACCCCTTGTTGTTATTAGTACAACCCACTTATTATATTGATGTACCCATGTAGTGCCCATATTTTTACTATTGTGCCCCATAGAAGCCCAGTATTGTTATTATTGTGCCCTTACATTATTATTGTTATGGAGGCTCTGATTATGTTATGACCCCTTAGACTCCTATATATAGAGAGGATGTCTTTTCATTTGAATCATCCAAGAATTGTTCATTTATGTAATGTAAAGGAGGTTTCCCCCTCAAAGAGGCTGAATTATAAGGCGTTGATCTATCTTTTCTATCTTTTCTTGAGCTGGTTTCATAACAGGTGCCTTCAAATGAAAAAACTCTGAATTAAAATAAATTCTACAATCATATCATTCGCCTAATGAACAACCCAAATTGACTACGAAATTACAATATTTTACAAGGCAAATTTTCATCTACTTTTTAGCTTCGCGGGGGCTACCCCTTAACCCCTTCCAAGTGGGGCTCATAAAAATCATCGTCATCCCCCTTAAAGCCCCTTCACAATTTTTAAACAGGAAGCATGGGTGCCCCAGTAGGAATAGTGGTCCAACGTGACTGAAACAAAACCTATGAACAATCAGGAAGATAATGAGCTCAAAACCCAATAATCTTTCACTTGGAGACTCATTATGAAAACTCCACCACTACTTCACTTGGCAGGATCTCAGTTTCTCCCTAGTTACAAGTTTTTTTAACATGTTTGTAGGATTTTGGCTAGTGTGTATCTTTTCCAGCTTCAATTATCAATCTTCCAACATTGACCGTATGAAATGGTACTTGAGGTTTATATGTGTATGCTTGGAACGAGATTATGATTTCTTTTCAAGATGAATGGCACTCTGGTTTCCATTGTACAACTTTCTCGTCTCCTACTTCTTTCCCAACTCATCCATCAACCTTTGTAACCAAATCATTCATTTACTAGCCTCTATAGTAGCAACATACTCTTCTTCCATTGTTGAAAGTGCAACAATGATTTTCAGCTTCGAAACCCAAATAATAGTTTTTCCACCTATAGTAGACACATAACCTATGGTGCTACTCTTGCGACTTCTATCACCTGGTATATATGGATCAACATATCCCTATAGAGAAATGTATGAATAACCAAAGAATAATGCTTGATTTGTGGTACCTCTGAAATACCTAAGAATCAACTTCACTACCATCCAATTCTCTTTTCCTCAATTATTTGTATACCTTCTTACAACTCCCACTGTATGCCAATATCAAGCCTTGTGTAGACCACTGCATAAATTAAGCTTCCAACTATTGATGCATATGGAACTTTACACATATAATCAATCTCTTCCATTGTCTTGGGACACATCTCCTTACTTAGTTTGAAATGGCTAGCGAAAGGCATACTAACTAGTTTCCCATTCTACATATTAAATATTTCCAACACCTTTTCTATGTACTCACTTTGAGACAATTGATGTTAATTTATGAGCTTTTCCTATCTGTAGTTATTCTCGTACCAAGGATTTGTTTTGAAACACCCAAATCCTTGACAACAAATGAATTTGAAAATTTTCCTTTAAACACATTTATTTCTTTCATGTTAGACCCTACAACAAGCATGTCATCTACATACAATACCAATATAATATAGCTCCCATCATTTTTCTTCTTAAGATAAACACAATGATCAAAATGACATCTAGTATTACCTTCTTAAGACATAAACTTGTCAAATTTTAGATACCATTCCCTTGGAGCCTATTTTAGGCCATACAAGCTCTTTTTCAAACTACACACTAATTTCTCCTTCCTTTGACCTCATACCCTTGTGGTTGCTTCATATATATTTCTTCCTCGAAATCGCCATGGAGAAAGGTTGTCTTTACATCTAATTGCTCAAGATGAAAACCTTTTGCTGCCACTAGACTTAAATAGTTTTGATTGAAGTCGTTTTAACAACAAGAGAAAACATTTCATCAAAGTCTATACCTTTATTTTGTGAAAACTCATTCACCACATGTCTAGCCTTATACTTGTGCTTACATCCATATTCTTCCTTCAACCTGTAAACCCATTTATTCTACAATGTTGTTTTACCTAGAGGCAACTTGAGTAAGTCCCAAGTTTGGTTATGAATCAAGGAGTCCATCGCTTCTTCCATGGCTTGCTCGCACTTATTCTTGGTTTCTACCTGCATTTCTTCTTCATTTCTTTCTAGTTCACTAGAATTAGTCAACAACACACAATAAAATGAAGTAGAGTATTGCTTAGGGGGTCAACTTATCCTGGTAGATGTTCTAACACCATGTTTAGGTGTTTGAGGTACATGTTGCTGTTGTGGTCATTGTTGTTGTTGTGGCTACTCATAATTATGATTTTCAGGTACCTTTACCTTTTATGTGATCTCATATGGCAGTGTGTATTCTTTGTTTTCTTTTTCATGTTTCTTTCCCTCCATATGATCCTTATACAATGATATTTCATTGAATATGACATCTCTACTCCTAATGATTTTGTGATTTTCATAATCATATAAGTGATCACCAAAACCATTAAACCCATATCCAACAAAGGTACATTTATTTGATATTTCCTCAATCTTTGTTTTATTTTCTTTATTAATGTGAACAAAGGCTTCAAAACCAAAAGTATTTAAAAATTAGTAGTTTACCTTCTTACCTGTCCATCCCTCCTCTGGAATACCATGATCAAAGGAACTTCAAGGCCCTCTATTTATTAGATAAACATCGATATCTACAACATCTACCGAAAATTGTAAGGGAATTCCTGTATGCAATCTCATGCACCTTTCACGCTACATGATTATCATGTTCATCCTTTCTCACACAAAATTTTCCTATCGTGTTCCTGGAACTGTTTTCTCTCTATGAATCCCTTGATCTAAATTGTATTTATAAAACTATTTGTTACAGTATTCACCTTCATTCTCTAATTTTAGAGACTTCAACCTCTTTCTTGTCTCATTCTCAACCAACTCTTTCCATTTCTTGAAAGTATCAAATACATCATATTTATTTTGAATACAATAAATCCACGTTTTCCTAGTTGCGTCATCAATAAAAGTAACATAATAGTGAGATCCACCGAGAGATGATACCTGAGCAGGTCCCCATGCATATGTATGCACAAGATTCATTTTTTTGCTCTTCTTTTCTTTCCCAACTCTAATAAATCTCACTTTCTTATGTTTTTTGTAAACATAATTTTCAAATAAATCCAAAACAACATGCTTCAAACCTCGAAACAAATTTCTTGAGCGAAGAATATGCATCCCTTTCTCACTCATGTTCCCTATCCTATGATGCCACAATGTTGTATCTGCTCCCACAGAGCTAAAATTATTAATAAGAAATATCATTGCATTAATATAATGTACCAACCTTTTTCTCCTTTTTCTATTACCAGCGCTCCTTTAGTGACCTTCCATGTTTTTTCTATGAATATAGTTACACGAACTATATTTTTCTTTAGATCTAGAACATGCCTTATGTACTTCAATATCCATTGGTTTCCATTTTGTTGATTTATAAAATCCTTACTCATTCCAATTATTTTACATGGTTTATCATTACTCAAACCAACATGTCCAAAATCTCCTAACATAGTCATGAAAATTTTTCCTGTCAAGTGTAGAATGGAGTGAAGCCCCTAAATAAATCACCTAGGCATTAGTAATATTCTTATGAAATAATCAAATCATATTGTAACACATCACCTCCCACATTCACTTCACGATTGTTCTCTTCTTGTCCATCTCTTTCTTTTCCTTTATGAGATTTGTAGTCTTTCTTCAAGTTTCCTTTCTTCTGACATTTCAAGCACACTATCCTTGATATATATTTGGATATGCCTTTTCTTGACTTACTATGATTTCCTTCTATACTTCCTCTTTCTATTTTTATTCCCCTTGTCTTTGCATTCAAAGCATTACCTGATGTCTCACTGGAACTTTTCCATTGCATTTCCTCGCTAAAGATGGCACCACAAACATCATCAAACATTAAAGTAATAGATCGAGAGAAAGAGCTACTAATAACCATAAATAAGCCATTCCAACTTTCTGGAAACGAGCACTGAAATAACAAAGTCCTAACTTCATCATCCAAATTAACCGTACATAACTTGACTCACAGATGATCATGTTAAATTAATTTAAAGGATCAATAACAAATCCACCTTCTGTCATCTTAATATTAAATAGATGCTTCATAAGAAATACCTTATTTGGGGCAGAGAGTTTTTCATATAGTTTGGTGAATGTCGTCATTAAACCTTCTGTTGTCATTTATTTCGAAATGTTAAATGCCACCGATGCTGCTAAACATGGTAATATTGTTCCTAGTACCTTTCAGTTAAGAATCTCTCATTCTGTGTCTGTCATACTCGTCAGCTCCTTTGATTTTATGCTCAATGGTAGGTATAGATATTTCTAATACAAATAATCTTCCATCTATATTTTCCACATCTAGTAGTTTTGGCCATTAAATTTCTCGACCCTAAACCTACCATCCTCTGCCATTATTCCCACTTGAACCAGGAACCCTTATGTCCTATGCGTTTATCAACCAAATATACATTAAGCTCTGATACAAGTGGCTAGAAATTAATTAACAAAGCAATTCAATACATAAAATATTACAGAAACACAAATACAAATACACATAAAACAAGAGAGACACAAATATATGTGGTTCACCCAATTTGGGCTATGTCTACTTCCTTCCTTTTCTCTTATCCAACAAAATGAATAGATACAAACTATAACAAATCCACTATAATTTCCTCTTCACTCCCACATACTATCCTCTCTCTCTCTCTCTCTCTCTCTCTCTCTCTCTCTCTCTCTCTCTCTCTCTTAGAATAATAATACACATCTGCAATACAATTCCTTCATATAAACTGAGGGGGTGTCTTCTAGGGAAAAAAACCCTAAATTAATATAGCTTTTACACTTAGATCATCCACCTAATGAATAACTCAGATTGACTACAAAATTACAATATTTTACAAGGAAAACTTTCATATATTTTTAGCTTCAAGGGCGCTACCCCTAAACCCCCACCAAGGCGAAGGGATCATAAAAGTCCTCATCACCCCCCCACTACCCCAATATCCCCATGACAATGATTAAATAACCATTGTTATTGCCCCATCAGGAATCAGGATCCAATGCGACTGAAACAACAACCTTTGAAAAATCAGGAAGATAATCAGGCTCCACACCCAACAATAATAAATTTTCAGTTTATTTTTTGTTGCATGCTTATTATTTTGTGTTGGTTATAATGCTTTTGTATTCTAGGAAGTGAATATGAATAAAAATATTTTATTTTAATTATTTATTTACTAAGCATTTACTGGGAAATGTATTCGAATTTTAAGGAATATTACATGTACATTCTTGTGTTTAACGATATGGGAGTTGGTTTTATTGATGATAATTGTTTATGATACAAATTATACAAATTATTATTTTTTATTTTTTAAAACTATGTTAAATAATAGCGGAGTACAAAGGTGTGGGGAAAGCTTTCTTCCTCCACACTCTGCATAATGTATTAACATTATGGAGACATCACTATCATTATATTATAACTTTGTTGCTATGTAAACTTGTTGAATGTCCAATAAAAAATTTAAACCCCAATAAAGAAAGTTTTAGTCATGCCCAAACTATTCAAAACAAAATTGGATATGGTCTATTTTTGTAAGTGCTTTTCAATGGTAAATGTCGATACATGAAATATGAGTATTTGGAATCATTGATTTGTTCATGTCTTGAATTCTTATAATTTTTTTGGTTATAATGCTTTTATATTCAAGGGAGTGAATATGAATAGTAATATCGTATTTACTTATTTATTTATTAAGCACTTATTGGAAATTTAAGGGATATCACATGTAAATTCTTGTGTCTAAAGATATGGGATTTGGTTTGACTGATGAAATTTGATTATGATATAAATTATACAAATTATTACTTTTATTATTTTAAATCTATTTAATACAATATTGGTTGATACATTATGTGGAAGTGAGGATTTGCAGAAATATCTTTCTTCCTCTGCACTCCACACAATGTATCAATGTTATGCAGACACCGCTATCATTATATTAGAACTTTGCCACTATGTAAAATTGTTGAAATTTCAATAAAAAACTAAAAACCCAATAAATAATAATTTTAGTCATGTCCAATCTATTCAAAACAAAATTGGAGGTGTGTTGCATTAGCAAGTGGTTTTCAAAGGTAAATGTCAATATTCCAAATATGAGTATCTGGAATGATTGAAGGACAAAAAGTGTTGAAATTTTACACCCCATATATCTTGAAATAAATGGTTATTCATATTTGAGGAAGCTAATACTCACTTTTCAGTGGATTGTGTGTTGCATTCTTATTATTTTGTGTTGATTATAATGCTTTTGCATTCTAGGAAGTGAATATGAAAACCAATACTTTTTTTACTTATTTATTTATTAGAAAGAGTTCGCACATGCACCTCAAACAAAAAAAAGGATGAATGAGAATCATCCTTTACCATGGCATGAAATTAATAAAAAAAATGTATAAACACAAAGAAGAACAATATGAATGTGTGGACAGTATGAATGTGCACAGTTATGGGAGTGCAGAGATATGGAAAGTGCGCATTCTCCCACACGTCCTTTGTTTCACAAAATGACTTATGCATGGGTTTTTGGAGTTGGATTTTATCTTCAACTATTACATGTTAAGCTCACAAGTGTTGGATCTTACCTCTATTTGATCATGACAATAGATTTTCTGATTATCCCCTTGAATATGCTTTATGACTTCTGAAATTTGTGAATATATAATTGGAATGATTAATAAATTATTTTTTAAACTTTATTTGAATTTTTCTATAGGAAAACTATCTTTTCTTCAAAATGGGGTAGTGTAATGATCAATTGTATTAAAAATGAACAAATTTCCAAAAGTTACAACGTTTTTATATGGTTAAGGTTATATTAAGATAGACAATCGATTCCAAATCCACATAAATTTGAAAGTGTGGAGGTACGACAGTGTGGAGTTGTGGATGATGACTATTTTTAAAAACCATGTAATACATCCATCCATTCATAAACATGTTGTTGTACACAACTACTTTCACAATTGGATAATGTTTTACTTGTCATTATTTTTTTTCACGGCCAAACACTTGTTCTTCTCACCACCCAACCCCTTGCTCACGTAAGGGAGCTGGCACCCCAGTAGTTTTGGCATCATTGGGTAGAGTGGTAGTAGTGTCAGGAATAATATTGTTAATGTCAGTATCAGATACTCACCCACAGTGATGTAGGAGCATCTCACTGAAAAGGCGACAACTGGGAAATGTTTTTTTCTTTTTTTTTTTGGTGGAAAGAAAGAATAACATTTTGAATTTTGTTTTATTTTTGTTTTATTTAAATTAAGGTTGATACATCCATTGTTCTTTAAAAATTAAGAAATCAAGTAAACATAGGATTAGTTACGAGCATGTTTAAAGAAACTGTTAGATAACTGAAAGGTAACTGAGGAACAGTTCCTCAACTATAAGAAACTTCTAGTAAGGCATTGAAAAAGAAAATCCAGAGCCTCATGGAAGGGGCTTCCATCTAGAGAGAAGAGAGGATATAGAATTTGTAATTTACATTTTTCTTGAATATCTATTGTAAAGTTATAACAAGGGTCTCTTTCACCTCTAGTTACCTTACATTAATATGTCAATCCGGGATCGTCTGGTTATTTCAAAGGGTGTCTCAGTCTGAGGCTAGCATTTGCCAGAGTAATGCTTGTAGTACAGCTATTCAAAAGATATGCAAGTAAATTAATGCAAACCTACAACTTAACTACTTAAAAAGACACAATCAAGTATTACATCAGCCAAAGGTTCAACAACAATAACCCATCCTTTTCATAACTGATGAGAATCAATCAGAGGTCTGGGAGCCAAATAGCAAATGTTGGGCTCGATACAACCTGGGATCATTCTTAATGATTAGAAATGAAACATCAGATAAAATAAATGACAATAAAATGGAACAACACATCAGCCAAGGGCTTGGTAGCAATAACACATCCTTTTCATAGCTGATGGGAGCAGATCAGAGGTCTGGGGACCAGGTAGCAGATGTAGGGGTCCACTACAGCCTAAGTCTGTCCTGCATAAACAACAAATTAGCAATCTGGAAATGTAACAACAAATAAATGGAACAACAAATAAATAGAACAACAATTCAAGAATAGAACCACAATTGAAATAAACAATAACCGAGTCCTTTAAGCTACAAACCATGCCAATAAAAAAATCAATCTCTCAATCTTATATGATAGAACAATACTATAGAACCTTAGAAACACACCATACTTAATCTGCTTCTGTTAAAACACATACAACTGCATCTCATGATAAAGAATAGTCACGTTCAATAACCATGTGAAACAGACTTTTCCAGATGACTTGTTATAATGCAAAATACAATCGTGAATAATTCTGTAATAAAGTAACAGTGTCCTGTAGGAATTAATCAATACTAAAAGAGTTGATAAAATAACATAGCATCGATATAAAGTTCGAGAACACGAAATTACTTAATCACAATGAAGCATGTAATAGAATATTCTCAAAACATAGTAGATTACCAGATTACGTCTAAGACAAACCAGACGGAAACCACGCATAATAATACAAGAGCAAGTGTCCTCCAGGGCTGGGCCCTTAGCCTCCAGGGGTACACCACTTAAGATGAATCCAGGCTCAAAGATAAAAAGTGAACAAGTCTATATTAAAGCATGCAATAAAAGTACAGAAACTCAAGTCTTCAACAGAATATAAAGATCATAGTCCAGATCTTTCTTCAAAGAAATTACACACCTGTAACCAAAAATGCTATCCCTTTTATAGGAGGAATGGCAGAGACATCTAGATACAAAAATAGGTAAAACAACTATCCCTCGGGATCTAAGATCCTGAGGGATTCGCAGAATCATTAATGCTGCGTTACTTCTTCCTTCTTCTGTTCCGCGCTGGTATCTCCGTGTCCTATCTGGGGCTGATCCGTGTCGATCTGGTTCGCTTCTGGTCTCCCGTCGAAGGGACAGCAGTTAGCTCGTCTTTATCTTTACTTTTGGAATGGCCACCTTCAGCTCCTTCACCCTCCTGCACATAGAAACGATGTTTATCACTGCTTCTTATTAATTTCTCATGTTTTGTTATAAGTTCTTAGTGTTATCTAAGTTTCCCATGCAAAAGGCTTTTGAGTTTTCATGAAAAGATACCGAAATGACCATCAAAACATACCTTCCTTGGTACTGCACACACCCCCCAGCTTACCCTTTTTCATGACCTGATGAAAACATTATAGTTGACATGCAGAGCAGTGAGGGAGTAGGTTGGAGATGGAATCTCGTGTGGAGGCCTACACCCATGATGCGAAACTAGATGATCAAAGAAATGGCTCGTCTGGCCCTCGGGCATCTCATACAGGGCTTGGTAACTGGGTGCAGGATGCCAAATGATTGGACTCCGGAACCTATATCCTAACCAGGATGGCCCTGCCCTCAAAAAAATTTCACCATAGAGGGGGAATCAGTCAGCAGCAAGCTTGAAATTTTCATACTTAAATGGCTCTCTGAGTTGAATGTTCGGATTAGATACTCGATATCGAAATTTAGCTGCTTCAATGGCAGGGTCTTTGATAGAAGCAAAGAACTCAAGCCCTTGCTGAATGATTGATTCATGCATGGGTCCTAGTGCTTCAATCACCCCCGAAGTCCTCATGAGATTTCTATGACTTCTCCATAACTGTTCTGGGTCTCTAGGCTCAGCTCTTACCCATAGGTCTAATACGTTTTCTTGTCTCTAAAATGCATTGTAGGCTTTGAGCCATTTAATTTGGTTGACTGCAAATGAAATGAATGCTTGTAATTGAATGTCTCCAACAAAAGGGCCAGGGTTTAGCTCGGTCTCTTGTTCTAGTACAAGGTTATGCAGATAAAATTCACAGAATAACCTTTGTACTTTTACCCCATAATGCTTACAGCAGTTTATAAAATCATCTATAGTATTAATTTCTATAGGAGCACCTGCCCTAATGGCCTTAATTTTCAATTGCAAGTATCTTTCCATTAGAAACAGGGCATAACTTTTGGCAGGGGCCCTACATGCTAAAGCATCATTGTACAGAGCACACAAGGTATCCATTTGTTTAATAACTACATCTAATCTACGAGTTACCTTGGCAACTTTCTCTTGCTCCTTTCGCCATCCTTCGAAGGCTTGGCTTTCTGACAAGTTGACATTTCTTAACTGCTGCTGTAATTACTCATACTTTTCATGGGGGACCGTTTGTTCCCTGAACTTTTCTGCTTCTTGCTGGGCTTGCTTCAAATGATGGTGAAGGGTTCTTGTTTTTGGGTCCTTTTTCCATGCCTCTGTGGAGGCTGGGAGTTTTACTTGGACTTTCTTATTACGCTGTTTGGAATTCATAACCCTTATTACTCCCGAAGGTGGTGCCTCCGTCTGAAACACCTTATCATCTGTTTCAATTTTAACACGAACTCCAGCCCACTGTTGTTCCTTTTCAAATGGAACAGTAGTCTGTTCTTCTGTTTCAATTGGAATAGCAGTTTGTCTTTCTGCTTCATCAAGAACATCAGTTTGGCTTCTGTCAGGGTTTTGGGTAGTGGAACGGCTCCCGGTTCTTCGCCTCTTATTCTTACGGGGTCTTATTGGCGTGGCCGGACCTTTTCTTGCTGAGGTCCTTACCCCCCTTTGTCTTGCTTTTAGAAGCCTGATCTGCTGGCGAAGCCTGACTATCACATTTAACAGTGTCCCTTTTTCTTTTTGCAATTCCCTTATTTCCCTCAACTTCTCAGAAAGAATAGCTGACTGTTTGCCGCGGGTTTGAGTGTGACTAATTTCCAGATTTTCTTCTTGAGGTGGCCGATCCGGGGTAAGAACCTTTCTTGGCTTTGTTGTTCCTTGGGCCAATTCTTCCTCTGCCCTTATTTCCTCCGGATTCTCCTCTGGTGCCTTCTAACTAGGAACGGGTTGTTCTTGCCTGATATTTTCTATTTCCTTCTCATCGTGGACGGGTGAAATTTCTATTCTCACTTGTTCCGTATGTGCTTCCTTGGGTGCATTTTTTTCCTGGGTTTCTTCTTCGGCCTGGAGGTTGGATGGACTCAGGGACTGACCATATTCGCCCATATTGGCCAGAATATTGGCCAATTCATCTTCCCCTATTGAGTTCTGTGCTGGGCTTTCTCCCTGCTGTTCCATTCCTTCCTCCTGCTCAGGCTGCTCAATCTCTTCCTTCTCGACTCCTTCTTCTTCATCCTGTTCTTCTTCTTCTCCTGTTTCTGTTTCCTCTTCGGCGGACTGCTCTATTCTCTGTTGTTTTCTTCTTCCGCCTCTGTCCCTGTGGACTGTTCTACGTCCTCGTTACTTTCTTCTTCTGTATCTGTCTCTGCCGATTGCTCATCTATAATCTCTATTGCTTGGCTCGTACGAGCCCAGGGTTTCTTTAGCTCTGCTCGTATCCCTGCAAGCCGTGCCGACTTTCTACATTTTGCTAGTTGCTCAGATATACCAACGTCGAGTTGTTCTTCAAGTTTCTTTTCGGCTTGTTTTTCAGCTTGCACTTCTGTGCAAGCGTCCTTCTTTCGTTTCTCAGGGCGTTGGGGTGTGCTATAAGTTTGTTTTCGTTTTTCTGGGCGTCCAGATGTGGCCGTCCTTTCATTAATAATATCAATTAGTTCTTCCCAGCTACTATGCTGTTGGGTAAGACTATGGCTTACTATCAAGCGAATTAATCCTTGGTGGCTAACCACAAATTCTTTGTGATGTGCCTTTTCATACTTCGTGCCACATCATGTAACAACGAATTAAGCAATGCAGGTAAATTCACAGAACATTTTTGTTTTAAGACAGCTAGGAGTTTTAGATGTCGTGGTCTTACCACGTCTTTTCTACCCTCGCAAGTAATGTAGATCTGGACAATTTTCGCCAATTCCGCCCATGGCTCTCCTAGCGTTGCTAGTAGCACCCCTTTTTCGCGAACTATTAAATTCTGGCCTTCATCCTGAAAGATTTCCACAATCTTCTACAGCCTTTCCTTTTTTATTGTCCATATTGTCCTATGGCCGGTAATCCTGTGACTTTCTCTATTATATCGTCTGTGACCTCTATTCGTTTTCCTCTGATTGTAGAGTGTTCTTCCTGTAGGTTTTGTAAAAATTCCTTCGCCACAGTTTCGTTAGACTCCTTCAGGCGGTTGAGGTAAGTCAACCATCCTACTTCCTTCAGAATTCTTCGGGCTGCAGCTGAAACGGTCAATGTTTGTGTTCCTCTGCGGACTGACCTTCCACCCATGGCTTCACTTGCAAATTCTCAAAGGAACAACAGTTGTTCGTTGAGACGCAGAGAAGCTGGTGGTGTGTTTCTCGTTCAAATTCAAATGCAATGGCATATGCAATGGAAATACTTCGAACAACGATTCATGCAGAAGAAAACAAAAATGGCAAATGATCATACCGTTGAGTCGTGTTGTGCTCGAGTACAAGATCTTCTCGAATAATGGGCTGACACGTATTTTGGGGAATAATGAGGTTACTCCCACCCCCCCGCAATATGATAGGCTATCCCAACCGTCAAATAAAGGAGTTGTGTCTGCTTCGTCCGCAAGCCCTTTATGGAACAACTTCTGAAAATATGCCATGTCCGCAAAAACAATGTATTACTGGAATCGAGGTGAAAATGTAAATCACTTTTAATGCATAAGCGACTGCGGTGAGTTGATGGAAGTTCGGGAATAGACATTTGCCATAATTAGTGAGTCTCATGTGGTCACTGTCACTAGCTCCGTAATGATTGGCGGTAATAAATAGTCATGCCGTATATGGTTGGGTAATTAAATTATCACGTTATAAGATACAAAGATTCTAATTTCCTTACCCATTGGTGTAAAGGTTACGACTTCAATACCATTAACAGAGCTCTGATGCCGACAGGTGTCCATAACCTTGGTAGAGTTGTGTATTTCAGCTCGGGAACCATAGTCCTTTGTGTATGCGAGGAAGTGTTATATGATGTCAAAACTGTAGGCCACTATGCAGGCTTGGTAACCAGTTAGTCATAGTGCCATTCACGAGGAAGGAGCGAATAGTGGGCAGGCCGGCTCGTGGTGAGACCTCCTGTTCCAAGGGTTATTTATTTATTTTGATATACATCCTGGACCATTTCCCGGGTGTGGTGGCCCTAATGGGAATGCCAATTCACTTCCATCCTGATGATCATGGTAGGTCAGCTCGTAATGAGACTCCATATCTTGCAATTTTGACAAGACTGCTTTTCTTATTTGTTTTTTTCTTGATTTTAATAGAAAACCTTTCCTGTTTATACACAAAGGGTGGTTCAACACTCCTTAAGAGTAGGAATGGTGGAAGAAGTCTTAAAATTCCAATAGGAAGGTATAGACTCTTTGATCTTATTGATGAAATGATAAAAAAAGAATCAACATGATAGAGATAACCAATCAAAACAGAGTTAGTGGAACAATGGCAACAAAAGGTGATAAATAAGCATATATTTTCCTTACATGCTTTCACCAATTCAGGGCAGTTACTTATAAAGATAGCGATTTGTGATTTATCGATTTCTGTATTCTGTGCTTTTGTTTTCATCACATAAGTAGATAGTTTTATTAAAAAAGACTCGAAAGATCATTAGCATTCCGCATCCTTGAGAAGGAACAAACTCGTTTGGAGAAAGGAGCAGTGGGGATCACTGGTGCCGTTCAGTAAAATCAAACAAGTGTCGTTCCTTTGGAAAAAGACTGACAAAAATCAAACAGTGTTGTTCCTTGCGGAGACAGCAAAAACACACAAATGTTGTTTCTTTTTTAGAAAGGAACAACAAAAACACTCAAGTAATGTTCCTTTTAGAAAAGGGACAGCAAAAATCACAAGTGTTGTTCCTTTTGGAAAAGGAACAGCAAAAATCACAAATGTTGTTCCTTTTGGAAAAGGAACAACAAAAATCAAAAGTGTTGTTCCTTTTGGAAAAGGAACAACAAAAATCAAACGTGTTATTCCTTTTGGAAAATGAACAGCAAAAATCAAACGTTTTGTTCCTTTTGGAAAAGGAACAACAAAAATCACAAGTGTTGTTCCTTTTGGAAAAGGAATAGCAAAAATCACAAGTGTTGTTCCTTTTGGAAAAGGAACAACAAAAATCAAAAGTGTTGTTCCTTTTGGAAAAGGAACAGCAAAAATCACAAGTGTTGTTCCTTTTCGAAAAGGAACAACAAAAATCACAAGTGCTGTTCCTTTTGGAAAAGGAACAACAAAAATCAAAAGTGTTGTTCCTTTTGAAAAAGGAACAACAAAAATCACAAGTGTTGTTCCTTTTGGAAAAGGAAAAGCAAAAATCACAAGTGCTGTAACAATATGTACAAAAATAATTCTAACAATTATATACAAATTGTAAGGAAAAATAAACTTCTTAGTGAGTTACTGGTGGAGGAGACTTGTCTTCCTCCCGTAGGATCTCCATATCTGTATCTTGGCATAATTGTTGGCAGAAGGACTCCCGGGTAAGTGGTTTGCGATAGAGACGAACTCGATGGCCGTTTGCCTTAAAGGTATACCCAGAACCATTAATGGTAATCAGTGTGAGGGTACCATTTTCATGTACTTTCTGAATTTCATATGGTCCCAACCAACGAGTCTGGAGTTTCCCGGGGAAGTCCTGAAATCTAGAGTCATATAAAAGAGCCCAGTCTCCTTCATGGAAGACTCTGTTTTTTATGAGAGCATCATGCCACTTAGCTCTTTGCTGCTGTATCAGGGAAGTATGTTGAAGTGCAGAGAGTCTAATTTCATCTAGCTCATTAATCTGTTGCAATCGATTAGTTTGCGCCTCGGTTAAGTCTAACCCCACTTCTTGTGTTGTTCGTAATGTCTGGATTTCAAATTCTATAGGAAAAATAGGTTGTTTTCCAAACATAAGCTGGTAAGGTGAGTGGCCAGTGGTGCTTCTCCATGTTGTTCTATAAGTCCACAGTGCTTCTGGTAGTCTGGCAGCTCAATCGCGTCTATGTGATGCAACTGTTTTGGTTAGAATTGTTTCTATTATCTTGTTGCTGCTTTCTACTTGCCCATTTTCCTGTGGGTGATATGGGGTGGTCATTTTGTGCTGAACATGATAATTGTTGAGTGTTGTCGCTATTCTGTTTCCAGCGAACTGTGGCCCTCCATCTGTGATTATCTCTCTAGGGAGGCCATAGCGCACAAATAGATGGAGCATGAACTGTATAACAGATTCTTTTGTAGCTCTGGGCAAGGCTTCTGCTTCAACCCACTTGGTGACATATTCTGTTTCCACTAGAATGTATGTTTTCTGGTTAGATGGTGGGTTGATTGGCCCCATGAAATCAAGGGCCCATCATTCAAATGGTTCGATGACTAACTGTGGTTTCAAGGGCATCTCATCTGAGTGACTAGGGCGTCCCGCCCTCTGGAAACTATCACATGCTTGGACAAATTTCTTTTGATCTTTAAAAAGTGTGGGCCAATAATACCATGTATGTAACACTTTATGTGCAGTCCTGCGATGAGAAAAATGTCCACCACATGGTTGGTCATGGCATGCTTTCAATATATCAAAGATTTCATCTTGTCGAATGCACCACCTGATTTGCATGTCTGCCCCTGTGTGAAACAAATAACCCCCAATCCAGGAAAATCTAGTACTTCGCTGGACAATCTGTTTTCACTCATTAGGGGTTAGATGTTTTGGTAACTTACCTACTGCTAGGTAATTGGTGACATCAGCATACCAGGGTGATTGAACAGCAACAGCAAAGAGATGCTCATCTAGAAACTGATCTTCAACTGCTGCGGCATCAACTGGTTTTGGCATTCTTGAGAGGAAATCAGCTACCGAGTTTTCTTTGTCAGGTCGATCCTTGATTGTAATGTCGAACTCCTGCAGTAAAATCATCCATCTGGTTATTCTACCATTTGTGATAGGTTTATTTGCTAAATACTTTATAGTAGAATGATCTGTGTACAAGATAACGGGATATCCAGTGATGTAATGTCTGAATTTATTGATAGCATGTATAACAACCAAGAATTCCTTTTCAGTTACAGTATAATTTAATTCAGCAGGGGATATATTTTTGCTAATGTAATAAATGGCGTATGGTTTTCTATCCTCCCCCTGACCAAGGACCGCTCCAATGGTTGTATCTGAGGCATCGGATGATATCTGGAATGGCAAATCCCAGTTTGGTCCGCGAAGGACTGGGGCTGTAGATACCAGCATTTTTAGGTCATTGAAAGCACGTTCACATTTTTCTATCCAAAGGAAAACAATATTACCAGTTAGTGCATACAATGGTGCAACAATACGTGAATAATTTTCTATAAATCTTCTGTAATAACCAGAGAATCCAAGAAATCTACGTACCTCTGTTTGAGTAGTAGGAGTAGGAATAAGCAAAAGTATTTGGATTTTGGCTGGGTCTACCTGAATGCCAGCTGCTAAAATATAGTTTCCTAGAATAAGTCCTTTTTTCATCATCATGTAGCATTTTTCGTGGCTTAGACAAAGCCTGGTACCTATAAAACGTTGTAGAAATTTTTCTAGTGTTTCCAATGCTGGATCAAACTCCTCTCCATATGGAGTGAAATCATCTATATATACTTCCAATCCTTCATTTATTAGATCTGCAAATATGCTAAGAATAGCCCTTTGGAATGTGGCAGGGGCATTACATAAACCAAAAGGTAAAAGTCGGTAGGCAAACGTTCCCCAAGGACAAGTAAAAGTAGTTTTATCCTGATCTTTAGGGGCAATCTGTATTTGGTTATACCCATTGAAGCTGTCAAGAAAAGAAAAGAATTTCTTTCCTGCCAAAGTATCAAATACTTGATCGATGAATGGGAGAGGAAAGTGATATTTCTGTGTTGCCTTGTTTAGTTCTCTATAGTCCACATAGATTCTCCACTTCCCATTCTTTTTTGGTACTACCACAAGTGGGGAGACCCATTTACTATCAGAGATGGGGTAGATAAAGTTAACATCTAAAAGTTTTTGAAGCGCAACTTTTACTACTTATTTTAGATGAGGGTTTAGTCTTCTCTGAGGTTGTCTAACAGGTTTTGCATCATTTTCTATGCAGATGTGATGTGTACACAATTGAGGATCAATTCCTTTCATATCGGGGTAATCCCATGCGAACGCATTTTTATGTTTTGTTAAGAAATGAATGAGTTTTGTCTCTTGTTCCGGTGTAAGGTTGGCGTTAATGTTTAAGGTTTTCCCAGGTTCGATTTCTATTGTTTTACTATGTGCAACTCAGGTGACAGGGATTGTATGGTCATGCACATCTTTTAGAGGTTCTTCTTCTATTTCATTATCAAATGCTGCTTTTATCATATGACACTCGGTACAAGATGTGAGTTCAGTTTGACTAATAAAATTACTGATGGCATCATATTCTGTTTGATTTTTGAACTCTAGCGCCTCTTGTATAGTTAATGGAGATCTAATGTTGTCAGTAAGATATGATATAGGGTGCCTATTAGTTTTGACTATTGTGATGCTTGGTTGCGCTGGGGATATAGTACTAAGTTCTTAATATCTTCCCCCTTAGTTATGATCATGTTTCTATGCCGACAACTAATATAGGCATCAGCAGTAGCGAGACAGGGCCTTCGTAAGATCAATGGATGTCCATCTAGTCGGGTTTTAGGGTTTATTATCAGAAAATCAGTTGGGTATTCCCAGGAATCAACTGAAACCATAACATCATGCAGTATGCCTTCTGGTATAACCACAGATCGATCAACTAGTTCCAACAAAGTTGAAGTGGGTTCTGTAGATGTAATTCCTAATTTTTGGCAAGTAGACGTGGTCAATATATTAATTGCAGCCCCAAGATCAACTAAAGCATTGTTTAAGGTTTTACCATAAATTTGAACAGTTACTATTAGGTTACCTGGGTCTTCATACTTAATAGGTGTTTCCTTTCCTGATAATAGGTCAGATAAAGTGCCGACTACTTGAACTCTTGGATTATCTATTACATTCCTTCTTGGTCTTTTTATGCACAATTCCTTGATAGTTTTAGCGTATATGGGAATATCCTAAATGGCCTGAAGGAATGGAATTTTTATGTACAAATTCTGTAATTCTCCCAGAATGTCCAAATTAGGTTGTTGTATAGGTCGAGGTATGACTAAACGTTCTGGGAACGGAGGAGAGGATGTAGTTGCTTGATTCTGAGCTTGTTGTATGTTTTCATCCTCTTCTTATAACAGTTGTTCTCTAGGTAACTGATCTTCAATCTGAACTGTTTTGTTTCCCTCTGTTTGAATAATACGCCCAGATCTTAGCTGCAGATCATTTCACTCCCTCAGATCGGATCCTTCTTCTGGTGTTTCTAAAATTTGGAGTGCTTGGACCGGTCTGTTATTTGGATTGGGATTGGGCTGGGCTGGGAGTTGAGGTCTGAGGTTAAATTGGGGATTTTGCTGTAAAGCTGGCAGTGTAGGTTGAGGGAAGGGGATGCTTCCTACTGGCTACTGTGTGGGTCTCTGCCAGTTATTCTTCCAAACTGAACTTTGTGAAGTGGGGGGAGTCCATTGTGGTGGATATGGGTTGTTCTGCCAGTATGGTGGGGGATAAGGAGGATTCGACCAGCCAGATTGGCTTGTCGGATTTAACCACGGGTTTGTAGAAGGGTACAACTATGATGACCAATTTGGAAATGGGGGTTGAAACTGACTTTGCCATGTATTATATTGTTGAGTATTGTACTGCGGATACTGAAAAGAAGAAGCTGGGTCTGAAAACATACCAGTTTGTCGTGGCTGCCACTGACGACGCTGGTTAAGTAGATATACTGCCTTTGGTTCTTCTTCTACTTCCTTATATACCGCTTTCAGTCCAGGTAATGAGGGACAACTTTCTGTAGAGTGATCCCTTGTACAAATGGTGCATGTCTGAACTGCATCTAATGGACACTCCTTATGGCTATGCTTCTTCCTGCACCTGGGGCAGAAGATTGCTATATTTTGTTCTGCCTCCATTTGTTTCTGCTTAGCCTGCAAAATGTCCAATTGTGTAGTCAGTGTTCCCAGTATATCAGTTTTAAAAGTTTCAAATAAATTCCCAATTTGCACACGTGTTACTCCTTCGGATGAAATTTTGTTTTCCCGTGCAAATCGATCATGTTCTGCTGGTTTGATTCGTGTACTGCCTCTCGAACTTCTGATACATAAATAAATTATGTCAGCGAAACTTTCCTGATATATATCCCCTTTCCACATAATGTTTAATGTTTCAATCCACTGTTCTTTCATGCCCCTTATTAATGTTGTTTTCAACACATTGTCAGGCAAAGGCAATGATGCATAAGGGGATCTTTGCAGATTATATTGGAAATGCTCCACGTATTCCTCTAATGTTTCATTGGGTCTAGCTATCATCTGAAATATTTCATCTTTTAGTTCTCTAGACCTACAGTAATCTTGATATTTCTTTAAGAAAGACTCTTTCATTTGTTCCCAGTTATTTATAACTCCACCACCTAATCCCATAAACCATCTTAAAGCTGCCCCTTTCAAAGTGGAGGGGAACAATTTGAGTTTCTAGGGGTCAGTGGTGTAATCATAACCTCTACATAGCACATCAAATTCGAATAAGAATGCATCGGGGTCCTCTGATGTGAGTCCGTGAAATATAGGAATGTGTTGAAGGGGGATTTCTTTCATGGGAGCATTTACTGCAAAATCCACTATGGGGTATTGTAATGTATAAGTTTGGGTGTTTGGCGGATTTTGAGCCATTGGATCAAATATATGCCAATACCCTTCCAGAAGATCTAAGAGGGTATTCCTAGGTTGAGGAGGAATGTTTTTAATAGGAATAGTTTTAATAACACTTTCTCTATCTGGAATTTCTGTCTGAGGAAATAGGGTGTCTTCAATAATAATTTTTACTACGCTCCCCTTGTTTGGGCTATTTAATGGCTGAGTTATCCTAGGAGGAGATCCTGGCTCTCCAATTTCCCCTGTTGCCCCATCTCCTTCACAAAGATTACTTAGGTTCCCTTCCTGCAGTCGTTTTGGAATAGAATTTTCAATTTCTTGAAAGTCCTGTTCGTCAGTCTGACTATGCACCTCAGCAAAGGCTTCAGATGGTGAGCCTGAGGCCTGAAGGGAACTAGTAGGTTGTTTGGAAGTAACTTTCCTGGGTCCTACTGAAGGCTGAGATTCGTCTTTCTTATAGATTTCGTCTATGTATGTCGATCGACCAAGGGTCACCAGTCCCTTAGCTTTTTTTGGTTTTGGTAACAGTTTGGGATTTTTTTCTAGCTTTTTCTGCTTAGTCATGCACTGAATTTAATTACCAAGTTTTAAGCAGATAACAACAAATCTGCAGGAAAGCGGGCAAAGGAGCAGGGCTTTTACATGCTCCGCACGTAGGTTCTTACCTTCCGTTTTCAAAACCCAATTCTTCCCTAGCAGGTTCATACACTACCCTGGAAAAGACAAATGGCTACACTCCTTCCCCGGCAACGGCGCCAAAATGTAGAGATATAACAAGGGTCTCTTTCACCACTAGTTATCTTACATTAATATGTCAATCTGGGATTGTCTGGTTATTTCAAAGGGTGTCACAGTCTGAGGCTAGAATTTGCCAGAGTAATGCTTGTAGTACAGCTATTCAAAAGCTATTCAAGTAAAGTAATGCAAACCTACAACTTAACTACTTCAAAAGACCAAATCAAGTATTACATCAGCCAAAGGTTCAACAGCAATAACCCATCCTTTTCATAGATGATGAGAATCGATTAGAGGTCTGGGAGCCAAATAGCAAATGTTTGGCTCGCTACAGCTTGGAATCGTTCTTAATGATTAGAAATGAAACAGCAGATAAAAGAAATGACAATAAAATGGAACAGCACATCAGCCTAAGGGCTTGGTAGCAATAACACATCCCTTTCATAGCTGATGGGAGCATATCAGAGGTCTGGGGACCAGGTAGCAGATGCAGGGGTCCACTACAGCCTAAGTCTGTCCTCAAGAAACAACAAATTAGAAATCTGGAAATGGAACAGCAAATAAATGGAACAACAAGTAAATGGAACAGCAAGTAAATGGAACAACAGATAAATAGAACAACAATTCAAGAATAGAACCACAATTGAAATAAACAATAACCGAGTCCTTTAAGCTGTAAACCATGCCAATCAAAAAATCAATCTCTCAATCTTATATGATAGAACAATACTATAGAACCTTAGAAACACACCATACTTAATCTGCTTCTGTTAAAACACATACGACTACATCTCATAATAAAGAATAGTCACGTTCAATAACCATGTGAAACAGACTTTTCCAGATGATTTGTTATAATGCAAAATATAATCGTGAAGAATTCAGTAATAATGTAACAGTGTCTTGTAGGAATTAATCAATATTGAAAGAGTTGATAAAATAACATCGCATCGATATAAAGTTCTAGAACACGAAATGACTTAATCACAATGAAGCATGTAATAGAATATTCTCAAAACATAGCAGATTACCAGATTACGTCTAAGACAAACGACACGGAAACCACACATAATAATACAAGAGAAAGTGTCCTCCAGGGCTGGGCCCTTAGCCTCCAGGGGTACACCGCTTAAGATGAATCCAGGCTCAAAGATAAAAAGTGAACAAGTCTGTATTAGAGCATGCAATAAAAGTACAGAAACTCAAGTCTTCAACAGAACATAAAGATCATAGTCCAGATCTTTCTTCAAAGAAATTACACGCCCGTAACCAACAATGCTATCCCTTTTATAGGAGGAATGGCGGAGACATCTAGATACAAAAATAGGTAAAACAACGATCCCTCAGGATCTAAGATCCTGAGGGATTCGCAGAATCATTAATGTTGCGTTACTTCTTCCTTCTTTTGTTCCACGCTGGTATCTCCGCATCCTGTCTGGGGTTGATCCGTGTCAATCTGGTTCGCTTCCGGTCTCCCATCGAAGGGACAGAAGTTAGCTCGTCTTTATCTTTACTTTTGGAATGGCCACCTTCCGCTTCTTCACCCTCCTGCACATAGAAACGATGTTTATCAGTGCTTCTTATTAATTTCTCGTGTTTTGTTATAAGTTATTATTATTATCCAAGTTTCCCATGCAAAAGGCTTTTGAGTTTTCATGAAAAGATACCGAAATGACCATAAAAACATACCTTCCTTGGTACTCCACATCTATGAAAGCAAATAAATCTAGAACCTATCATTAAGGAAGCAAGACAGTGTTTCTTTTCATATGCATTAATGTTTCAGACATTATGTTGAAAGAAAAATAGTGAAATAATTCATTAAGAAGCCAAATGACATCGAAAAAATCTTATGACTAAAGGCATCTCAAACTAGGAAGCAGACAAAGGCAAAGCCAGCAAAAACAATACATTTTTTTCCTCAAAAAAAAAAACCAGGTACATTTACGTTCAACATTCAAGCACACTTATGCATTCATATCATTACCAATTTAATAGTTCATTATATAATTATATGACCCAAAAACCATAGAGGGTTCTAAAACCCACGAAGACAAAAAACCACAAATTGTAGGCCCAAACTAGTCGACCAACAATGGTATGAAAACCCACGAAATTATACAAATACACGGAGCAAGCGAAACCCCAAGGGTTATACCCATCTAAATACAGAGCAAGTAAAGGAAAGATACAACCATAGAAAGACCCTACCCCGTTTTCTCCCCAAGCTTGTGAAGACTCCCAAGGATGAGGCCATGGAGTAGCGTTCCCTAGGAATGACCTGCACACCAGCACAAAAACAAGGTAGCAGTTAAGAAACTGGTAGGGACAACGAAACCAATAGTATAGTGAGCAAATAAACCAATAAGGGAGTGGGGATTTACCTAGAGAAGGCCTAACTCTGTGCCAGAGGACGAGAACTGTGTCTCTCGGTAGAGGGTTTCTCACAACAGGAATGCCATAGAAGATATTTGCCTACACACCAAGGTGCCAGAGGGTTAGAGACATAAAAACGAGTTCGTTGAGTTGTCCACCACAGTAGCAAGGAAATAACCTATGGTTACACAGAGCCAAATCATCACTAGAACTAACACCAAGAAAAAAATCATCGCAAACAGAGTAGAGACAAAGCATGAGTTGGGTAACAGAGATGAAACAACTTGCAAGTTGAATGTCAACTTGAAACTTCCAAGAACCAGCAAAATAAACCACCAGAAGGAGCAAGTGAAGTCACAACGCTAACAAACCACCACACAGAACAAGCAATGCACAACGCTAACAAACCATCACAAGAACCAAGCGAAGGCACAACGCACCCACAGAGCCAAACCAGACCATGGAAAACACAAGAATGAACTCCAATTTCCCTTAGCAGGTGTGAAATGATCATGTTTGCGAACCCAAGGCCAGTAAAAAAGACAGGCCGAAAACATAAATTGCATTAGAACCTCACACGAAAACCCTGCCACTATTTATTTGAAAATTGACAAGTGTTAAACGACTATTGCTATGTGTCCCTCCTCAGGATTACCACCAATTTTTGGTATCAGGGCAAGTTATTTCCTTTCTCTTAGTAAATATGGAGGTAGAAAGAAGGGGTCAAGGTAGAGCCATTAGAAGAGTAGCAGATGAAGGATTACGAGAAGAGATTAGGACTTCAACTGCATTTTTGGCAGTAGTGGAAGCAAGAAGGCATAGATATCCGGAAGCTCGGGATGACAGTGAAGAGGAAAACACAACCATGACAGATGGGTCATATGAAGATGGATGAGAGATTAAACTATTGAGGTTAGTTTTGTTGGCTAGTAGCAATCCAATACTAGAGTTTTCTAATTATGATGGTAGTTTATCCACAGAGGCATTGTTAGACTAGATAAGTGAGCTAGATAAATATTTTGAATATGAAGAAATGAACAAAGACAAGAAGATCAGGTTTTTTGTCACCAAGTTGAAGGGACATGCAACATTGTGGTGGGACAGTGTGCAGGAAGAAAGGAGAAGATTGAACAAACCATTGATTAAAAAATGGGACAGGATGATTGCTAGGATGAAGAGAAATTTTCTACCTAAAGATTACCAAATTGCCATTTATAGACAAGTACATAACCTAAGGAAAAGAATGATGACCATAAAGGAATATATTGAAGAATTTTATAAAGTAAACCTTAGAGCTGGTTATGTTGAAGGTACCCTTGAAAAAACAACGAGGTTTGTAAATGGTCTACAGATGAAGATCCTAGACGAAATTAAAATTCTTTCCCCTAAGACCATAGAGGAAGCCTATCAGAGTGCTTTGAAGGTGGAGGAAAAGATTGCTAGGAAACAAAATGCTAGAAGAGGACATGGTTCTAGCATAGGTAGGGGACAGTCCTTTAGCGGAGGTAGAATTGCCAATAGCAATTAAGAGGGCAAAAGTTCAAAGACTTCGGGACAAACTGAAAGGGAATGTAACACGAGAGGACTAAGGTCATACCAATGAGGAAGAGGTAATGGCAGAGGCAAAGGAAATGCCTATCAGTGTTACAAGTGTCACCACTGGGGACACAGATCATTTGAATGTCCAGAAAATGAACAAATTGGACAGAGGGAAGCATATGTTACTCAACCCGATGAAGTCGAGGCACCGCCACAGGAGGTGGAAAATATTCTTGAAACTCGGGAAGCTTTGGTGTTCAACAAGGTATTATTGAAACCATCTAAGGAAGTAGTTGATCAGACACAGAGGAAAGCATTGTTCCAGACTATGTGCAAGTTGCATGGAAAATGTTACAAATTAATCATATACAGTGGAAGTACTGATAATCTGGTAGTTATTGAAATGGTGGGGAAATTGAGCTTGAAGAAGTTGAATCACCCAACCCCATATAGGTTGTCTTGGTTGCAGAAAGGTCACAAACTATTTGTCGATGACCAGTGGAAAGTAGAGTTTCATATTGGCAAGTACAAGGAGAAGGTGACTTGCAATATCATGCCTATGGAAGTATGATAGGAAGGTCATCCATGACGAGGAAGCAAATTGCTACAAGTTTGTTAAAGATGGGACAAAGCATACAATGGTACCCATGAAGGAAGGAGATGATGCAAAAACTAGTGGAACAAAAGCATTAATATTAGGTGGAAAATATTTTTTGTGACAGATGGAGGATCATGAGGTAAAATATGCAGTTGTGTGAAGGCAAAATCCAGTATTGATCCATACTAAAACCACTAACTTACCTAAATAAATACAGGACATGTTGTAGGAATTTAGTGATATTGTGGTAGACGATCTACCGGATAAATTACCACCAAAGCGGAGCATTAGTCACGATATTGATTTCATTCCAAGATCTAGTTTTCCAAAAAAAGCTACTTACTGGATGAGTCCAAAGGACAATGAATAATCAAGAAGTGGGTACAAGAGTTGTTGGATAAAGGACTGATTCAGGAAAGTCTAAGCCCTTGTGCGGTTCCGATTGTTTTAGCTCCCAAGAAAGGAGGTGAGTGGCGGATGTGCACTGACTCTCAGGAAATTAACAAGATCACTATCAGGTACAGGCTTGCTTTACCTCAGATGGATGATAGGATGGATTGTTTTAGTGGAGCAACATACTTTTCAAAGATACACCTAAAAAGTGGCTACCACCAAATCAGGATTTGAGAAGGTGACAAGTGGAAGACAACTTTCAAGACTAATGAAGGCTTATATGAATGGTTGGTTATGCCATATGGATTGAGAAATGCCCCCAACATGTTCATGCATTTGATGAATGAAATGTTGAAGGAATTCGTTGGTAAATTTTTGATTGTATATCTGGATGATATACTTATATTCAACAAGATGAAGGAAGAGCATTTTTGACATGTGAGGTATGTATTGGAAAAATTGCAGCAAAGTAGATAACTGATAAATTTGAAGAAATGTTCTTTTTTCAAGAAAGAATTAATTTATTTGGGATTTGTGATTTTTGAGAATGAACTAAAAATGGATCCGAAAAAGGTTGCAACCATAGTTAGCTGGCTGTATCCCAAGAGTTTGTCTGAGGTACGGAGTTTTCATGGATTAGTGAGTTTTTATCGAAAGTTTATTAAAAAATTTAGTGGGATTTGTGCACCCATGGTGGACACCATTAAGAAGGAAAATCAGCATTTTCATTGGATAGAATTGACAGAGAAGAGTTTTTAGTTTCTCAGAAGAAATATTACTACAAAACCAATTTTGAGATTACCAGACTTTAACAAACTTTTTTAAGTTCGTTGTGATGCCAGGGGAATAGCCATTGGTGCAACACTCAGCCAAGAAGACAAGCGAGTAGCCTATTTCAGTGACAAATTAAATGAAAGTAAGCAGAAGTACACGTCTTATGACAAAGAATTTTATGCAGTGGTTCAAGTGCTAAAGTATTGGAGACATTATCTATTGGCTAATAAATTTGTCTTATTTTCAGACAATTCTACATTACAGTATATTATGCAACAGCATAAGATGAACCATAAACATGCGAAGTGGGTGGAGTGCCTGCAGAGTTTTACATTTGTGCTAAAACACATTAGTAGTCAAGCCAAAAAGGTGGCAGATGCATTAAGTAGGAGGAATTTGATCCTACAAGAAAGTAAGATACAAGTATTAGGATTCAAACACCTTAAGGACTTGTATGAAATAGATGCAAATTTTAAGGAAGCCTATGAAGCTTGCCAAAATCCATTGTTGAGAGATAACAGTTCATGGCTAGACTATAATATGCAGGAAGGGTTGTTGTTCAAACGATGGAAGTTGTGTATCCTGAAATGTTCTATGAGAGAGAAACTAAACCAAGAAAACCATAATGGAGGTTTAGCCGGGAATTTTGGCATAGACAAGACCTTAAATCAGTTGAGCCACTTTTACTATTGGCTGAAGATGCGTACAGACGTATAGAGGTTTTTGACTAGATGCAAAGTGTGTCAGCTTGCAAAGGGAAACAGCCAAAACACAGGGTCGTATATGCCCTTACCTATTCCGAACAGACCATGGGAATCATTCAGTTTAGACTTTGTCTTAGGTCTGTCGAAGACACAATTGGGATTTGATTCCATCATGGTGGTGGTGGATCGTTTCACCAAAATGGCACATTTCATTTCGTGTACGAAAACCAGTGATTCCACACATGTAGCACATTTGTTCTTCATAGAGATAGTCAAATTACATGGCTTGTGGAAGTCTATTATTTCAAACCGAGACATAACATTTACAGGTCATTTTTGGCAGACCTTATGGAAAAAATTAGACACCAAACTAAACTTCATCTCAACTTATCATCTGCAGACTGACGGCCAAACCAATGTGGTAAACCGAAGTTTGGGAAATATATTAAGGTGTTTGGTTGGATAAAATTCTTGGCAGTGGGATCATGTACTTACACAAGCATAATTTTCTTATAATGATTCGCCCAATAAAAGCATGGGCAATAGTCCTTTCCAGATCCTTTACGGAATGCACCCACATGGAGTACATGAGTTGTAGGATTTGGGTCAATTGGAGCGCAGGAGTGTTGATGGTGAAGATTCCACGAAGGCAATCAACAATCTTCATGAACATGTGAAATTAAAATTACAAGACAGCATCCAAAGGTACAAACAGAAAGTAGATTTGAAAAGGCGAGAGGTACAATTCAACGTAGGGGACCTGGTATTAGCACAACTATGCAAGGATAGGTTTCCTAAAGACAAATACAACAAGTTAAAATGGAAGAAAATTGGGCCTTGTAGGATTCTTCAAAAGTTTTCTATGAACGCTTATGAGTTGTAGTTACCTCTAGGTATTGGAATCTCACCCATTTTTAATGTGGCAGATCTGTACCCATACATTGTGGCAAATGAAGAAGACAATTCGGAAAGATGAACATGGGACACCTAGAATTAGAACGACTCGTGGATTAAATAGATGCCCCCATCAAAGCCTTTAGAGATCGAACAGATCCTAGACACCCAGGTCACCAGACGTACTCGAAGAAAAGAATATTTGCAATACCTACTCAAATGGAAGGGCCATCCTTTTGAAGATAGTTCTTGGTTAGATGTTGGCCAGATTCAAAGCACCGAGTACTCCATTGAAGAGCTGATGGATAGGAGCCATGAGTTTAATTTACCTGGGAGCCTGATGCAGGAGCATCTGACTAAAAAGGCAACAGGTGGGAAATGGGTTTTTTTTATTTTTGCTGGAAAGAAAGAAAAAAACTTTTGAATTCTATTTTATTTTTGTTTTATTTAAATTAAGGCTGACATAGCCATTTTTCTTTAAAAATCAAGCAAGAAAGTAAAGATAGGATTAGTTAATAACATGTTTAAAGAAATTGTTAGATAACTGAAAGGTAAAGAGGAACAATTCCTCAACTGTAAGAAACTACTAGTAAGGCATTGAAAAATAAAAACCAGAGCCTCATGGAAGGGGCTGCCATCCAGAAAGAAGAGAGGACATAGAATTGTCATTTACAATTTTCTTGAATATTTATGAAAGCAAATGAATCTAGAAACTGTTGCTAAGGAAGCAAGATAGTTTTTCTTTTCTTGTGCATTAATGTTTTAGGCATTGTGTTGAAAGAAAAATAGTAAAATAATTAATTAAGAAGCTGAATGACAATGACAAAATCTTGTGACTGAAGGCATCTCAAACTAGGAACCAGACAAAGGAAAAGCCAAAAAAAACAATACATTTCTTTTTCCTCAACAAAAAACCAGGTACATTTACATTCAACATTCAAGCACACCTGTGCATTCATTTCATTTCCAATTTAACAGTTCATTATACAATTATATGACCGAAAAACCATAGAGGGTTTTGAAACCCATGAAGACCGAAAACCATGAATTGCAGGCCCAGACTAGTCAAACAACGAGGGTATGAAATCCCATGAAATTATACAAATACACAGAGGAAGCAAAACGCTAAGGGTTATGCCCAAATAAAGACAGAGCAAGTGAAGGAAAGATGCAACCATGGAAAGGCCCTACCCAAATTCTTCCCAAAGCTTGCAAAGACTCCCAAGCATGAGGCCGTGGAGCAGTGTTCCCCAGGAATGACCTGCACACCACAACAAAAACAAGGCAACAGTTAAGAAACGATAGGTCCAACAAAACCAACAATATAGTGAGCAAATAAACCAAGAAGGGAGTGGGGATTTACCTAAAGAAGGCCTTATTCCGTGCCAGAGGACGAGAACTGTGTCTCTCGCCACACGGTTTCTCTCAATAGGAACACCATCGAAGAGATTTTCCTTCTTACTGAGGAGCCAGAGGGTTAGAGACATAAACATGAAATGCGGAAATGAAATTGGAACAAGAAATTACCTGAAATTGAGTTCGCTGAGCCATCCACCTTAGTAGCAAGGAAAGAACCTGTGGTTAAACAGAGCCAAATCATCACCAGAACCAAAACCAAGAAAAAAATTATCACGAACAAAGTAGAGACAAAGCATGAGTTGAGTAATAGAGATGAAACAACTTGCAGGTTGAAAGTCGACCTGAAACCTCCAAGAACCAGCAAAATAAATCGCCACAAGGAGCAAGCAACAAGCAAGGCACAGTGCTAACAAACCATCACAAGAACCAGGCAAAGGCACAGTGCACCCATAGAGACGAACCAGACCATGACAAACACAAGAATGAACTCCAATTTCCCTCGGTAGGTGTGAAATGACCACGTTTGCGAACCCAAGGGTAGTACAAAGGGCAAGCCGAAAACATAGATTGCATTAAAACCTCACGCCAAAACCCTGCCACTTTTTATTCGAAAATCGACAAGAGTTAAACAGTCGTTGCTATGTTTCGCTCCTCGGGATCGCCACCACACGGATTGAAAACTTACAAAATTATCCTATTCTTATTTTAGAATTATTTGTGAGGCATTGACAAAAACCCAAAAAACAATTCCCTCCACTAGAGAAATTATATCACATCAAGGCTCACTCAGCTAATGGAAAATTAGAAATATTTCCAAAAAATAGAAAATTATTTTTGAATTTATGCAAAAGTAGAAGTATTCAACATTTTCAACTTTGGTTAAAGTCACGAAAAAATGACAAAATAATTGAGAGTCAAGGGAGTTTGACTATGAGGCATATGCTATAGTCCCTTATGAGGCAGTGACTAATAATAAATAAACAACTAAATGAAATCCAAAAACTTTGTTCAAGAACTTATTTCCTTTGAATAAAGTTGGTCATTAGTCCCAAAATTTGACACAACAATTTGTTATAATTTTTAAAATACATTGAATTTTGACGTCAGTGCAAGTGTCAGTTGTGTTTTATTTGCTTCACTCCATGTGCATATTTAAGTCTCATTAGCCCATGCACAATCCTATAGGTGGATAATTTCTAGAAAATAGTCGCAACCTTTTGTCAACACTTTATCTTGTGGTTTATGTATATTGACAATACTCTATAATAGATTTGACAATTGGATTATTGTTACACAATCGAAATGAGTCGATATTGCTTTTATTAATTAATTATTTTTGTTATTGAACTTTTACTTGTTTAATTGTTTTAATTTTATATTTTGATTTAATAAAAAATAATAGGAAATTTTAAAATGGTATTAAATTAATTTGTTAAATTAGTATAGATTTTTCTTAACTCTACATTTATCAAGTGTTGAGAGATAATCTTTCAACATGAAATTTTTCTTATTAATTGAAAACTTAAAAAGAGGTTTTCACCTCCATATCCTCATTTTGTATGGTAAATCATGAACTGAGATGGATCTAATATGGTTATTAATAACATTATTTATAATTATATATATTTCAAATATCTATAGATACAAATAATGTTATCTTTAATTTTATTGAAATCGTAATAGTAGATATAGTTATATATGCATTATTGGAGATGGTATGCATAACATTGATAATATATGTAGATAAATATATAAGTATATATAACATAGGAAAAATGTTTATTGCAAATATTTTTTTTTTTGTAAACTAAGGTGGTACTCATTCTATTACTGAAAACAATCAGGCTTTACAAAATATCAAAAAGGATAGCATAAGCCCGCCCACGAGGGGAAACTGGGTCATAACACCATCGGAATTTTTTAATAGCAATCCAAAAGTAAAAAGTCTTCAGCCTAGCAAACCTGGCTATAAGAGCTATACAGTCTTGAAACTTCTTATAACTAACGCTAGAACTATCGTTCAGAATGTCCTGATTGTTCCTATCTTGCATATAAACAGAATTAGAACCAGAAAACCAGAAGCAAAAGTTAATCATAAGAACAACTTAGTCATTGTCTCCAGCGTTCTGCTTGTTGGCAGCTTCCTCTGGTTCAGGGGGGTCTCTGTTCAGCATCTTCTGGATGGCGTCCAACTGTTCTTCCTGCTTGGTCATAGCAATACGCAGATAACTAAGCTCCCTGCGAATCTTTTGATCCCCAAGAGCCAGCTCCACCATTTCTTTGGCCACATGCTCCATGGCTTTGGCAAGAAGCCCCTTCATAACCCAGTAAATATGCAGAGATTGCTTAATCAGGGACATCCGACCACGGGTATGCCCAGGATCGTGGAGGAGAAATTCCAGGTCGCCCATTTCCTCATCCGAATTGTTCTGCAAGGCTTCCTCCTCAAGGAAGTCCATAATTCTGCACACACCCGGGTGAGAGTGATGGATAAAC
The DNA here is from genome assembly GCA_000404065.3 of Pinus taeda. Classification (NCBI taxonomy): domain Eukaryota; kingdom Viridiplantae; phylum Streptophyta; class Pinopsida; order Pinales; family Pinaceae; genus Pinus; species Pinus taeda. The sequence continues at coordinate 271,636 of APFE030453187.1, read as the reverse complement.
GCCTGCTCAGCCCGACGGATGCGGCGACTGACGGTTTCGTTGGGCTTTCTTCCTTTGCCCGAGCGCCTGGAGGACTCACCTTCCTCCTTAACCGGTTCATTCTGCCTTTTGCCCCGCTTACCCGGTTGGGCACCTTCAATGTCAGAGGGGATGCTGTGCTTCCTTCTGTCAGAGCGGCGGCACCCCGTCTTCTGATACTCAGGCAGAGCATTCTTAGCCTGCTGCTTAGACTTGTCGATTGGGGTCTTTTGGGGGCTCCTGCGACTGCTCATACCACGATAACCCAGGTCATCCTTCGGGGCCTCCTCCCCCTCCTGAAGCGGAGAGCAGCATCTTCTCGTGCCATTGTGGCGAGTCTTCGAGTCCCAACACTTACGTTGGTCCGTTTGTTTCTGAACTTGCCCATCCGCTGTGACCGTTTTGAGATGGCGCTCACCGACCCCCGTCGACTCCGGGACCCTGTCCTCCTCTGAATTATCCTCAATCTCCCACACAGTGAAAGGCGGGTCTTCCTGCATAAAGACGCGGCCATCTTGGTTCCTGTTATCGTCCTTCGCCTGCCGACGAGAATCTGCTTGTTTCAATTTTCCTCTGGTCTCCATACCATCCGGAGGTCTGGCCCGAAGATATCTCTGTCTGCCCACAATTGTAACAGTGTTCTGGCTACTTTCAATGGGAGCCTCCAAATTTCTCCACCTTAAGACCTCGCAGAATGCAAGAACCATCTTCCTATCATAGTTATAATGCAATTTCCTTTCATCGAAGGTGCGAATTGGATCGGTTTCCAAGAGGAGCCAGTAGATCGCCGTCAGGTCTCTACTCTCAGCCATCATATCCTTATTACTCCTCGTAGCAGTGTTTTCAGGTGCACCGCCTCCATCGCCTTTCTTAGTTCCGACATTAATTGCCTGATCGTGTTTGTACTTCTGATTAGCCTCTTCACCCGCCGTCATTGTGCTGCCAACAAGGATTTGGATTATCAACCTGGGTGCCGTGATGATGACCACTACAGGTCCCGGTATCCCCATATTGTTCAACCGAAAACTCCATCGACCCCTTCTAGGCCAGCTCACTGATCCGTGTATTAGCATGGAGGTTTTTTTCATGATCGGCCATGATAAGGTCCGCCAGCACCTTCCACTCCTCATTTCCTTCCACTGCCCTCCATTGGCTGTCGATTTTGGTGTCCAGTCCTCTGCAGCCCCAATTGGCCAACCAATCCGCGACTTGATTCCCTTTTCTGCGGACATGACTAATAATTATGTAGTCGAAACGTTTGAGAAGCTCCGTGATTTCTTTAACTATTCCGGCAGTTCGCCAGCTCTTAGCCACCTTCTCCCATCCCTGCCCATTGTTAAGCCTCCGCAGCATGTCCACCGCAAGTTGCGAGTCTCCAGTAATTTCTAATTTGGAGTAACCATTCCTGACAGCTATCTGTAGGCCATGGTGAAGAGCCCAGAACTCAGCCTCATTATTGGTCATTTGGCCTCCCCAATCAGCATAAATCCATCTGACACCTCTATAGCTATCTCTGAATACCCCTCCGAAGCCAGCGTCACCCGGGTTCCCTTTCGAGGCCCCGTCAAAATTGAGCTTAACAAACTGGTCTCTGGGATATCTAAACTCTTCAGGACTTTGAGATCGCATATCCTGGCTAGTTGGGCCTTTGAAGTGGACCATTTCAGGCTTAAGATTTAGTTTATTCAGGATTTCTTGCTCCTCTGGATTTGCCTTCCAGTCATCGTCTGCCCATTTACTAACTAAGATGGTCTCCCTTATACTCTCAGACACCCGAGCCCAGATTACCTTCGGACTTTTGGCGGAATTTTGGAATATCCTCCTGTTGCGTTCTTTCCATGTCAACCAGAGTATGAAGGGGGCGGAAAGATTCCAGGCCCTCTAGATCACCCGGCAACCGAAGGGTTCCTTATTCCAGTTAAAAATTAAATCATTGAATTCCTTACTGATAATTCCTGGTTTTTTGAACAATCGAGTGGCAAGCAGCCAGAGTTTCTCTGAGAAGGGACAGCTGACAAACAGGTGGTCTCTAGTTTCCGTATCAGTGTTGCACAGAGAGCAGCGAGATGGGCCAATAAATCCTTTTTTCTGTATGCGATCCCAGGTTAAGATTTTGTTTTTAGTTGCCAGCCAAATAAAGATTGTCACCTTCGACCACCAGTTAGCCTCCCATATTGTATTCCAATCGATATTACCATCTCCTCTGTCCTGTGAGACCAATAGGTAATAGGCCTCCTTAGAAGTGAAGGTCCCCTTCATAGAATTCCCCCATCGGAGGATGTCTTTCCCCCGACGAACTCTAATTCTTCTAGTTCCCATTTCTTTCCTGTACCCCTCTTGAAGCTCTGGAGAGAGCTCTCGAGCCCAAGCTGTCGGATCTTCCCAGACTCTCCATCCCTCCGATATGTCATTACCTTTCCAATAGTCCTTTACTTTAATTCTGTTCTCTTCCACTCTGTCATGGATCTGGGTGAAGTTCTGGATACTATTCAAGCTTTCGCGTTGTTGCCATCGATCACCCCAGAAGTTGGCTTCAGCTCCACCCTGGATTTCCCAAAAGGTATGTTTGCTAATCAGATCCCAGTTTTGAGAGGCTAATTCCCAAATGGCCGAGCCTTTGGGGATCTCCTGAATTTTTAGGATATCAACCTGAGAGACAGGCATGCTATATTTAGTCCTCCATATGACTTTCCAAAGATCATTTCCGCCACTAAGCCATCTCCACCACAGCTTGGCACCCAGGACCCTGTTAAGAGTTTCAGGATCCCTTAAGCCTAACCCACCTTTTTCTTTTCTTTCAGTTAGTTGGCTCCACGAGACGAAGGCCCATTTTTTCTTCTGATCGGATCTGCTCCATATGAATTTTCGGATGATTTCTCTGATTTTAGCGCAAACTCCCAGCGGAGCAGCCATAATCGAGAGAGGGTAGATAGGGATGGCTTGAAGAACCGACTTAGCCAGAACAATCCTGCCAGCAATATTCAGAACTCTGAAGGCCCAGTTTGCCACCTTGTTGTTAAGTTTGTCCAGCACTCCTTGCCAATTTTTCATTCTCCTAGAGGTATAGTCCAGGATATTGCCCAGATATTTGGTAGGTAAATCCCCTTTTTTGAATCCCAGAATTCTGATTAAGTGGAATTTGATCTGGTCAATTGTGTTGAATATAAAGATACAAGATTTATCTTTGTTGATTTCTAACCCAGAAGCTTCAGTAAACAGGTCCAGGATCCTTCTGAGTTGACGGACTTCTCTAACCGTTGGTTCCCCAAACAACATTATGTCATCCACAAATTGTTGATGGGTTAAGGGTAAATTGTTTCCCCAAATCTTCAGTCCTTTAATTCTGTTGACTGATTGTTCTTGTTTGATGAAGCGACCAAGGCCCTCAGTAGCAAGAATAAATAAAAAAGGGGATAATGGGTCTCCCTGTCTAATACCTCTAGAGGCATTGAAAGTTTTAGAGGGGCAACCATTAATCAGAATAGAGAAGTGAGGGGAGGAGATCAGGTTATGAATCCAGGCAATCCAACGATGGTGGAAGCCAAATCGTTCCAGGACAGTTTCCAAATATTTCCAATTTAATCTATCATAGGCTTTCGATAAGTCCAATTTGATCATCATTCCTTTTTGTTTTTTGACTTTTAGGGAGTGTATAACCTCCTGAGTAACAACAAGACCGTCAAGAATCTGCCTGCCTTCGACAAACCCAGTTTGTTCGGCCGAGATTAAATTACCCAGGAGAGGCTTTAGTCTTTTGGCAATCAGAGAGGTGATCATTTTATAAATAACATTACACAAGGCTATAGGCCTGAAGCCACTAGCCTCTTCATGGTTGTTACCCTTAGGTATGAGAGCAAAAAAGGTAGAATTGAGAGCAGGCCATACCTTTTGATTAATCCTTGATTCCTCCACTAAGTCTAGAATGTCTTTTCCCAGGAAGTGCCAGCCCGCTTGGAAGAAATCCACCGTGAAGCCGTCCGGACCTGGAGCAGTCCCCTTTTTCATAGATTTCACAACTTCCTCCAGCTCTTCTATGGTTACCGCCCTCATGAGAGCTCTGTTTTGATCCTCAGAGACCAAGCGGGGGATAGCTGAACAAATCTCCTGAATAGCTCTTGTTCTATCAACTTGGGGTTCTGTCAGGATCTCCTTGTGGTAATCCACCAGGACTTGTTCAATTTCATTCTGCTCAACTACTCTCTCTCCATTCTTATTTTTAATTGATAGGATCCTGTTTCCTTGCCTATGTTTGATCATAGCTTGATGGAAGAATTTAGTGTTTCTTTCCCCTTCCTTTAGCCATTTTATTCTAGATTTTTGGCGCCAAAGGATCTCCTCTTGTTTCCTTCGTTCTTCTAAGCGGCCAAGAATGATTCCTTCCTTGTTGACGCTTTCTTCTATTCTTCCTTCTAATATTATCTTCTGTTGAATATCCTCCATTTCTTTTTCTAGTTTTTGTTTGTCTTCCAGGATATTGCCAAACACCTCTTTATTCCATCTTTTAATTTGGGATTTCAGCGATTTCAATTTCAGTTGGAACGTATGCATCCTGTTTCTGCCTTTACTGGTGCAATTTCCCCACCATTCCTCAACTTTCTTGATGAAGTCAGGGTCCCTTAGCCAAAAGGCTTCCAATCTGAAAGGCCTTTTTCCCTGGATTCTCTTAATGTCAATTTCTAAGCGTATCGGCCAGTGGTCAGATCCTAAAGATGGTAGGATCTTAGCTTCCACAAAAACGTCCAACTTCATAATGGCTTCCGACACTAGGAATCTATCCAATCTGGAAGCTATTTGGTTTTTGCCACCCCGTCTATTGTTCCATGTGTAGACTCCATTGATACTTTGAATATCCACAAGCCTGAGTTCTTCGATCACGTCATTGAAGCTGTCCATGAAATGATCTCTCCTTCTAAGTCCTCCTTTTTTCTCGTCCAAGGATCGAATCAGGTTGAAGTCTCCACTGATGATCCAAGCCGCTTCTGGATATAGTCTGCGGATAGTTCTGAGGCTATTTATGAACTGTTCCCTTCTCCCCAGGGAGGGAGGGCCGTAAACTCCTGTAATAATCACCTGTTGAGTAGAGCCCACTATCCTACCTAGGCCAGTAATAGATCCATTCATACAGGACCAGTTGTCTAAAATAATTTCATTGGGGTTCCACAAGAGTGCAATACCTCCAGCTGCCCCTATTGCATCTTGCCCCATCACTTGATATGGAAGATTACTTTTATCTACAATTTCTTCTAACTGTGTTACCAAGATTTTTGTTTCCTGTAAGATCATAATACTAGGCTTTTCCTTTTTCAGCTTATCCGTTATATGTCTCTGTTTACCTCTGCTATTCAGGCCTCTAATATTCCAACTGATGACTATCATTTAAAACTTTTTGTAAGAGGGGAAAAATACCTCCGACAGAGGTATCACTTTACCTGAGTTTATCAAAACCTCTCCCACTGTCTGGATCGTCTCGCTCATTGTTTTCCGGCCTCGTTTCCTGTTAATTTTGCCAGAATTGCCCAATCCTTTATCTTCATTGTCCTGCTCATTTTCATTTGTATTTGGTCTGTCTGGGGGCTCTCCTTTTTTCTCTTTGTATTTCTGAAAAACTTCTTTATACAGTTGTTTTTGTTTTTCGGGGATGAATCTGTGATCTAGGTATTTCCATTCTTGGAGTAACTTTCTCATGATTTTTTCCTCTTCAGCTTCGTTTTCTATTGGGTTTTCCACTTCCATCCTAGATGCCTGTTCTGTTTCTGATTCCTTTTCCTCCAGTGTTTCCTTGCCTGATTTTTTTAGGTCTTTTCCTTTTTCTTCCCCTGAGATATCCATGGGTGTATTCTCCGGATCTTCATCATCTTCCAAATTTACTTCGTAGTCTTCTTTTTCGTTTTGCAGTGCCTCAAACGGGTTTTGGTTGCTTGTTTGACTGGACTTCTTCAGAGTTTGGACTTTCGGTCCTTCCTTGTTCTGTTTTCGCTTCCTTACTACCTGTTGGAAGCCTCTTTCCGAATCATCCTTCTTTACCGTGTTTTGGTGATGAGTTGCCTGATTCTTCTTAGTCTCTTCGTCTTTGTTCAGAGGGCATTGCCTATAAAGGTGGCCATATTCATGGCATATACGGCAGCGAAAGGGAATATGTTCATAGTCAATTGGCTGTTTCCAGACTGAATCATGATACTCGACCTCAACATTGTTTGGGAGAGGCTCTGCCAGATTTATGTAGACACAGATCCTCGCGTAAGCATTATACTTACCTCTTTTTGTGATCTCAGCAGTTTTGACGAAGCTCCCTATCGTGTTGCCAATCCCCTCCAAGATTTCAGGGTCCCAGAACTCATCAGGGAGCCCAAATAATCTAACCCAGACCGGAGCATCCATCATAGTTTCCTTTTCTGGGTTGTACCTCTCTTCCCAGAATTTCATGAACAATCCAGCATTGTTTAAGAAGTAAGGTCCCTCCTCGAAAATCCTATTTTTGTCTTCCAGATTGGAAAAAATTGCAGTAAAGAAACCTTGGGCTCCTAATTTGAGATCAGCCTGGCCTCTGGGTTTCCATCGTTGATCAATCCACCTGTAGAGCTCCCGCTCAGTAGGCCAATACCCAACAAAGCGGCATATTATGGCATGATCACGCATGTAACAGCTATAATCCTCCAGTTTGTTGTTAGGAACAACATACCTTGGTTGTTTTTGAGACCTAGGAAGGCATTTTCCTCTCATCTTTTTCTGCCATAGGTTACCCATCACTGGGAACTGGGTTTCCTTTCCGGCCTGGGGATCTCCGCCTGAACTTGTTTCTCCTATTACTACATTACGGAAGGAGGGGATCTCTCCCCCCCCCCTTGGATCTCCCATTCCACTCAGGCCAGCAACAAGTGGACAAAACAATGACAAGTTGGGAGAATGCTCAAGGACCCTGACTTACCTGCCCACCGAAGACCGTTGGTTGACCAAGACGCGCGCTGGCCACCGCTCAGACCAGGTCAGGCTGCTGCAGCAGAAGCAGTCACGGGACTGTCAGCTGAGAACTCGCGACCCAGGAAACCCTAGCCGCGTATCGCCTCCGCCCTCCGCTCCCCAGTCGTCCATGTTTATTGCAAATATTGAATATATTTATATTTACTAATTAAATTTAAATATAAAATTTTGATGGTAATATGAAACAATATTTAATTTATATTGTCAAATGGATCTTAATTCATAACTACTATTTATTAAGAATCCATAAGCATACTTTATTATTTCAAAATAATGTTACATATAAATAAATGAAGTGATGTCTCAAGGTAGACTATCTTGAACACACAATTAGTTGGTTAAAAAAATATATCAACCATAAACCAATATTGAGCTCACTAGTTGGAGAGAATATCGCAACTAACCATGCCCAAACAACTTCCTAGTTAATAGGAATAGGCTCATTTGATAGAGCCCCAAACAATCAACAAACTTAATATTTAAATAGTATCACACACATTGAGACTAGTGGGAGTTACATGTTCTAACACTCCCCCTTAACTATTACTTTGTTTCAATATCAATTGGAAAAACATTTACATATAGTGCAACCAAGTGTTTACAAAGAATGTCATAATGTTTACATCCATATAACGAAACAACCATCCACTAAAATGGATGGGTACATAACCACTGTAATCACAAGTATGCTATGATGTCCATTCACGTACATGGTGCATTCAAGAGACATGTCTTCATACATATATCTCCCTCTCCATCATCATCATCTCAGGTTTTCTCCAATTACCCACAAACATGCTCATGATTTTCTTCGTTTAACCCCAACTATGCTAAGTGTCTTCTAAGCTAACTCTCCCATAAGTAATTTCTGGGTAACCACATACCTACACTACAGAGTGGTTAATGGGGTTATGAATTAGGTTCAATTACAATGTCCATTCTTGGAGATACTAGGTGCTCCATCTACTCAATCATAACTGTATATACTTGATTACAGAGATATGTGTGGCACATACTACAAGATGGTCAAGAGTTCATTCCAAAACTTACACAAATGTTCACTTTGTTTTCCATCATCCTAATATTCACTTTTTGTTGTTTCTCCAACCAATATGTATTGTTTCCTTCATGAATCATCTCTCTTATTGTGTACCTACATTTAGTTAGCCTTAATTATCTTGAGTTAAACTCTAGTTCTTGCATGTGATGTGCACCTAGTTATTGTTAGTTAAATCTAGTGCTTACATGTGGTGCACACTTGGATTTAGTTAGTTAGCTCTAGTGTTCACATGTGCTACATGTGCACATTAATAGAACATAAGAAAAATTAGTGTTAGTTAGGTTTAATTAGCGTTAGTTATTGCATGTACAACTAAGCTTAACTTAGTTTCTTTATGTATTGATTCTCAAATAAATATTGAGTAATTGAATTCATTCTTTATTCTAATTTTCTTTTTCAATTGTTACAAGTTTATGCCATTATTTATCAGCTATATTTTTATATGTGCTATAATAAGATTACATGGTATCAAAGCCACATGGGTTAGGATAAGGTGCATGAAAAATATTTTGCAAGTTTGAAGATCAATGATTGGAAATTGTTGGGAGATATTACTTGCAAATAAAAATATTTGTAACATCCTTTGTCAAAATTCCATGTATATATATATATATATATAAGTCCATGGTGATGGGACACGTATTCCAAGCTGAATGGTAGGGAAAATATACTATTGGGTGTTGATTTAGTTTATTATGGCTAAGGGAATTGGCAAAGGCAGTGGAAAAATATTTGGAAAGGCATGAAGCATTAATTGGCATTTTATTTATGAAAATAATGGAAAGTAGGAGAAAAAGGAGGTGAAAGGTCATAAGTTGCATGTGAGGAGGAAAATGAAGAAAATAGAGGCCTCGTTAATAAAAAGGCTTCTCGGGATCAGTGGGCAAGACTAGATGAGTTCAATTTTGGAGCTCTCTTTATTCTCTCTCTCTCTTATACTCTTGGAGACTTAGAGTGTTCTTGGAGCACTGTTGGGGGGTGTTTCATACTTGGATTTTGGAGCAAGAAGGGAAAGTAAGAGAAGTAAAGTGCAAGAAGTCATCATGTTTTGCAACTACATTGTAATTTCTTACAAGCACTGAGTTGCATGTATGTTTCCTTCACTAGTTTTGGCATGCAGGGAACATGCATGTGGTTTCTCGGTTGTCATCTGTCATTGGCATGGAGGGTTTCCTAGATTGACAGTGGATTGCCTAGACTTTCCATTTCCTAGGTGGCAATGGTGATTGTGGGTTTATTTTCATTGTTGTGTTTTTGGTTAGTTTTCATGTTTCCTTAGCTTGGGTTGAGTTCCTAGTCTTGGAGCCTTGGTTGGACAAACACTCTGGAGCCCTGGAATAACTCAATTTGAGTTACTAGTCCCAGAGCCTTGGTTGGAAAAATTCTCTCGAGCCCTTGGTGGGTTCAGTTACTAGTCCAAGAGCCTTGGTTGGAAAAATGCTATGGACCCTGGTAAAAGTTGTGGGTTGAGTTACTTATCCTAGAGCCTTAGTTGGACAGACGCTTTGGAGCCCTGGAAGGCTTCTTTAGAGACTGATCGGATGATGGTTTTGTGATGTCTAACCATGATGTGGAATCACTTCTTGATGGGTTGAGGTGGATGGCCTATGGAATGCCTAGATAGTTTTTTATTGATGTGTTCTATGAGATCTTGCATTCATGCTCGCAATATGGAATAGGGGTGAATGGTTGAAGAGAGATTTGGCTCAACCATTCTATGGTCGGGTGGAACGTGGAAATCCCATCCCCGGTTTGGATTTTTCATGATTAATGAAAGATTATTTATCCTTGTATCTCTATGAGAATTATGAAGGATTATATGTGGTTTATATGGCTATGATTTCATTGGTATTTTTGTCCCTAATATGCTAGTTATTTACATGTTTTATGACAACAACCATGACTGGGTCTCATCATGTTCTTACTTGTTGTTAAATGATCAGTGTATCTATGACCTAATGGATGAAACGGAAACTAATGTGATAAGGATACAATGCTTCATAGTGAATCTCAAATACGTATGATACCCCTATGCTAATATATTTTATTTACACCTGTAGGTTGCATATTTACTACGTGTTTGACAAAATGGTTGTCATGGATAGTAGGGGTCTAATAAAGCTCTTGAACATGTATTTAATTTAGTACTATCATTCCCAAGTTATTTTATTGATTTGAAGAGATGGTTCTGTTTTGGGTAGTGACCCGGGCTGTTGGCCTGAAAAAGTGGTTCAAATCCTGAAGTAATTGGCATAACGCTGACAAATTGGGTCTCTAATAGCTGGCAGGGAAGCTTATAAGAGTGACTATAGGGTTGTAATCTCATGCCTACCTTGTCATGGGTGTGAATTTGGATTTAATTCACCTAAATTCTGGGTTAACTCTACGGTTGGGCACCTGGAGTGGTGGATTAGCTCCTAGGGGTCCTGAAGAACTTAAGGGAGGTATGTGTGTTGTTTCGATTGCTTCCATTTCCTTAATGTTACCTAGGAGGTAGAATCATATCATAGTAGCCTCTCATTGCCTATTTTCCCCAGTTGGCCGGTTTCTTGGGTAGATGTGGGAGGAGGGTGTTACAATATTAGAGATTTGTTGCAATTTTTGCTATAGTTGCAAGGTTAAATAATGGGGTTACCATCCTCCTCTATTCTTACTCTGTATAACTACTTCTAAGGGAAGCCAAATATTTTGATTCGCCTCAGAGGAAAAGGCTTGTATCATATAGTTATGGATACAGAAACTGAACCAAAACTTTCCATTGAAAAATCCAAATACCTCAACAAGGTAAACGAGGCTTTTGGTATTATATTATTATCTGTATCTCCATCATTGTGTTTTTGTGTAGACACATGAAACACTTTGGATGAGGTATAGAAAAACTTGGAGAATTTATTTGGAAAGGAGGATGATACGCAATCACATATTCTCGAAAATGAGATAAATTTATTAGATCCAAATAGCTTTGAGAACATTCAATATCTCTTTATAAAACTAAAATCATTGCTTCTTCAATTACATAATTGTAGGATCAATAAATACAAACAAGTGGGGTCAATTTATCCTTTTTAGTTATTCTAAATTAAGTCCTGAATATGTTGTTTTTGTTTTGACATTTCATACAATTAGACTTGCACTGTAGATAGATGGAAAATTCCCAAACTTGATGCATCTATTGAGTCTCTCATTCATTAGCAGCATAAGCTCATCAATATGGGTTCATTAAAGTCTTTAAATGCATATGAACTTTCCATGCATGAGAAAAGAAAGTCCAACTTGAAGCCAAATTTGCAATCCAAAGGCAAGGGAAAGGAAAGAGATCCAAATACCAGAAAGGGAGGAAATCTAAAGCCTCTAGTTGGCTCTTCCAACTGTAAGGGTTGTTCACTTAGGTTTGGTTGACCTAGGTTCAAATTTTTACTACCCACTGATAAAACCCTTAACCATTAGCCCTCTCGGTAAGTACCTGCCAATAGATCGTAGTCTCACACAAAGTGGGAGGTTGAAAAATCAAGTTTCTACAGCCTCAGGGATGTTGTGATGTGGCACTTTTGTATTCTCTTTATGGTTTAACACTTATAAATTACTTCACATTCTTGAACTACTTCGCACTTATATATTACTTTCGCAGAATTATGTTCATCCCTTAAACTTAACATAAACATTCATAAATTTCACAATACTGAAATAAAGTGAAGGTAATAAGCAAATCAATACATGAAGACATATATTTTACCATGGTTCATCCCAATGTGGGACTACATCCACAAGAATTGTTGCTTATAATATAGAATTTGCAGAACAAATAGTTCTTCCTTGTGCACACAACTGTAGGATGTTTGTGCATAATGTTGCAGATGGTCTACACACTAAGCTGCAGACCTAAGCCTGTGCGCACTTAGTTGCGGAGCCTTTCCCCTTTCTCTGAAGTACATATCAATAGAATACAACCATAAACATAGAGTTTGATCAATACTTAGATGACTTCCTCCTTTATTATTCATCCCTATATACTATTACATGAGGAATTACATCGCTAAATTACAATGGACCCTATACCATGGTTTCCATAATACAAGGGACTATGGTCCAAAACCATCAAATTTTACAATATTATATTATTTTTACAAAAATGGAGGTGCTTCGCCTCGAAGGCCATATGCTATGTAGTCTTTGTTGTGCTCTACTTCTCTAGTGCAGGGTCCACTTTGTAATATGTGGCATATTTTCTACCACGTGCTCCACAAAACATAGGTTTCTTGCCCAAAATATGGCTAGGCTGGGATGCACCCAACAAGATCCCAACACTCACCTGTGACTCATCCCAAGTCACTTACCTATTGTGCCACTCATTTTTTCTGCAACATTGTTATATGCCTGGTTGAATAGTCGGAGCACTTCTGTCATTTGTTTATCGTCGTTGCGTTCTTCCTCTAACAATGCTTCTGTTGCATGCTCTGCAACATTTTCTAGTAATGTTGCCTCCATCTATCGAAGCCTCTTCATCTCTTTTAGGTTGTGCATGAAACCTTCAATAATATTTCTACCAACAATAGGAGGCTGGCTCTTCTAGTATTTGAATATCATTTGATTATAGGTTCCATCCTTTAACCATGTGGTGTTGAATTTGAAGGGGGCCTTTGGAAAATCTTTTTTTCTTTATATGTATGAGTAGGGAAATCTTTCCTATGCATCTTCCCTAGTGCACATTGTTCACATGCCAAATATTTATGCTTAGGTATTGGAAAAAATTCTACTATTCATCAGTATTGAAGTATCAATAAATCATGATAATTAATGTGGTCATACCTTTGGTGCCAAAAAACTTCTATTATCATCGTCATGGATTATAATGCTTGAAGGCCTTTTCTTGTGACATTATGCTTATATAAACCTCTAATTTTAACTCGTGTTGTACTGAACTTCAAGTGATAATGCATATATTTCACCACATAATGTGAAATTACAAATTATTCTTAATACCAACCACATACATGACATTATGAATTTTCTTAAAACAACCATTTGGTAGTGTCACAGGTACATCGCCATACCCTTTAGTTCTATGTGAATCATCACCCCCACGATATATGTTTACACCATTATTAGTTTCAAGAAAGTTCCCAAACCGGTGCATATTATGAGACATATGGATGGAGGCTCTTGAATCAACAAACCATGTATTTGAATCATCTATTTTAACACATAATGAAACCTCTAAAATAAAATATGAAATATTTTTGTAGTCACCATTAATTGTTTCTCCTCTATCAACAAAATGATCAGTGTGCCTTTTTTTTCTATGTTTGACCTAATGATACCTCTTTCTAATGAAATATCTAGAATACTTGTAACACTTACCACAATATTAACATTTAACTCTAACATCAACATTTGGAACTATCATACCTTGTTGTGACTTTGAAAATGGTATCCTTCCAAATTATGTCTTTCCATGTGGCATTTTCCTCCTTTATTAGCTTTCCACAACTTTCCTTTCAAAATGCTATTTTGTTTTTACAATTAATGCTAAATTAGAACTTTAGTTCTAAGCTTCTTTCATGTTTCTTCCTCTTATAGGAGTATACCTTCCAACTCATCAAAAGTGGGATCCTTCTCCCTTGTTGCAATTCGCGTGATGAACATTTGATACTCATCTAACATACCATTTAAGGTTATCGTAAATAGGTCAATTCTAGATATTCTATGACCTATATCTCTAAGTTTATCATTAATGCCTTTAATTCTTAAAATTAAATTACGGATGCTTTCAATTTATTCCATTTTAGCATAAATGAGCTTACTCTTCACGAACAAGATTTGATTTGTATTCTTTGACTTGTACAAATATTCAAGTGTTGTCCATGTCTTGTTAGAAGTCTTGTACTCTGTGATAAGGGGTATAATGTTGTCTTTATAGACATTCTCCACAACACTTTCACCTTAGTTTCTCACCAAATCCAATATTCAATTGATCAAGTTGTAGCTCTTACAACTTCCTTTGGATTCACTTCATCACCACTTGATATTGACCAAACATTATATCTTTCCATCAATGTATGCATTTTAAACTTCCAATTGACATAATTGGTGTTATCCAACTTGTTTGCTTCATTTAGATATTATCCTTCTAGAGGATTATCCATTTTGAAACAGATGTTTCTCCAACTTGAAATTAATCAATAGTTATTAAGCTCACAATAATCATAGGTAAGAAAAAATGATTGCCTATTTGAAAATATGTAAAAAAAACTTTAAAATTTTCAAATAAATAAGATACTATAATTCTGTATTAGCTTATTTGATAACAGTTGATTCTGTAGTAGCACAATAATAATTTTAATTTCCAAACGACTTGCCATGCATCAACTCTTAACTCAAAAAATGGTTGGGAATTGTGTCAAATATTTTATAGAATTCCCCAGTCATATGGATCCTCAATGTCGCATGATCTCTTATATCCTCCATGAAGCATTGAAACAAGACACAGACTCATTTAGTTTCATTCAATCTTAGCTCCCCCACGCACCATCACAATCTTTATCTCTATTTTAGGCATGGGTTTTGTTATCACAAAATCAGTACTAAGGGCTGCTACTTAATAAGATCTCATGAAACTGTTTCAGACCAGGCTTTAGACTAAGGTTTAGCCTCCTTAGTCAGAGAGGGCTCTCTCAAAGATTAATGATATTGATTAATGATAATATAGATGGCTAACTCTATCTTGGTTTTTGTGTGTTTTGTAGGTTGAAAAGATGAAGCTTGCTACCATTGGGCTATGGAGTCAGTGAGAGAGATAAGGATAACAAATAACTCTTCTTTAACAAAATTGAGGCTTGTATATACTTCAATGAAAGAATGACACATTAAGGAAAGTCTCAATAACTTGAAGTTCATAGAGTCAGAGCATGTGGGCAATGAATTCTGAGTAATGATACATCAAGGTAATTCAAAGGAAAGAATTTAAAGGGATTGATCAGAGTTTAATACCTAAAGGAAGTCAGAGCATGAGTAACCATGAATTCTGAGTAATAAGTATTAAAACATTGAAGAAAAACATCCAAAGATAGGACCCAAGAACTCAATTCACCATAGTTCAACACTTAAAGGAAGTCAGATCATGTTCCTCCATGAATTCTGAGTAATGAGCATTAAGACTATGGAAGTAAAACATATTAAAGATAAAAGATAAAGCTCACTGAAGTACACTAAGAATCTCAGCTTCAGAAAAGTCCAATTGCTTCTATATATATCAGTCCCTGCATAGCATTTACAAAAGTAGGCTTCTTCTATAACATTTTCCAACCCTTTTTACATTGCTTGTCCAGCTATATATAGAGTTCTTCTTCTAACTAATGAGATTCCTCCTCCAGCATGAGGGGAATTCGAATTCCTCCTTATTTGACACTATTGAACTAAACTAACTTTTTATACAAAAGTACAGGCTAACTAGAGTCCTAGAGACCTAACAATTAGGAGTGTACTCCTCATTATGATCAAAACAACCTTATCTAAACATTTAACAATTATTTGACACTAATCCATGATGTCGAACTTGAATGAATTCCTCCCACGTGTCATCCAACTGCTGATGCAACCCTAAAATTAGGGAACATGTTTCCCTGTTTTTTAGGTTTATATCCTTGAAAATTGCAGAGCCTTTATCTCTTCATCCATGCCACATTTTATGAAACTGAAGGAGGTTTTTGTAGCCCATGTTGTCCAGAACAAAAACCTCTCCTGGTTGTTTAAAACATTTCTCCAGCTGTCCAGAAACGGTCCTTGAAAAACACATGGCAAACAGGAGATGAAAAACTGCACCTACAGCAGTTTCGTAGCGCAACTTTGGTCACCCGTTTCTCCCAGCGCAGAATGAATTTGAGGAAACTGAAAGAGGTTTTTGTAGCTTGGTATGTTATGAATAAAAGCCTCTTTCAGTTTTCAAAATTAAGTTTTCAGCTGCTCATAAAATCGTCTGGAAATGTACTAGTAAACGCAGAAAACAGAGTTTTTTCTACTAAAACAATCTGCTACAGGGGTTTCGTAGCGCGCTGCGAAAACACTGTATAATTACAAAAACCACAGTTTAAGGCCCAGACTTTGAATTCTTGGGATTTCTTTTCTCAACAGCCACTCATTGAATGGATTAAAGGCCAAAGAGTTAACCTCACTTTGATGAATTACAACTGATTTTTGAGGCTTGTTAGGTGCAGGTGTATGCATGTCCCATATGAGAAAATGGCAATCATTTCCAACAGAGCCAAAAAGGTATTCATCCTTGAAATGCCATGAAACATCTTCAACTACTCCCTCATGAACCTTTAACTATTTGATTGGCCTCAAGCACTTTCTTTCCAAATCCAGCGTTTATATCCCACAAACATATTGTGCATTGTTTGAACCACTTAGTATGTGACCTTCTTTTAGAGGACTTCATGTCAAAGCATGTCCTTCATTAGAATGACCTTTCAATATCAATTAAGGATTGCAAACCCTTTCTTGAGGAGCCTGTGATGGATGCTTTCTGTAATCAAACACATAAACATTTGAGCTCACTGTCTTCGTTGCAATGACAAAATGAATTATGTGGCATGTAGCCCTTTTGTTCCTCAAAACTGGTCAACTTCATCAAAATATGCAGCTACAGCAGTTTTGTAGCGCGCTACGAAACTGCTGTGTATTACCAAAACACATTTTTAATGCCAATTCGACTGTCTTGAGCTTCTTTATATTGGAATGTCTTTTTCAACTGCCCTGAAGCTATTCAAAACTGAAATGGAGATGCATCATTCTTGAAAAAACTTGCAACAAGGTAAATCATCAAAATTTGGTACATGACCTTACTTGCTATGTGATTTTCCTTAGCTAATGAAATCCTTTCTGCTGGCTTAGTTGTATCTTCAAATCCTCAATTTGCCTCTTCATAATTCTGATGTTGGGTCTGAGCCTATTATAAATCCATCTGATGTATCTTGCCTTTCTTAACAATGATGAAGATTTCTGATCTTTGCTCACCATAGGCTTGTTTGCTCAAACTAAGAATGGTAGAAAATGTCTATTGCATGAACATGACCAAGATTAACATGAATATGTTCAGGATCAATTAACTCTTCTCTTACCCTTTTTCTTTCAAATTTTTTCAGTGATAACAATGGCTCCACTTGGGATAGTTTGCTCCTGTAGTACACTAAGAACTCGCAGGTCCAGTGCCTTATCCTCTTATGATAAATGGAAATCTGCTTGACAAGCATGACTGTAGGAGAAAGAAAGCTACATCTACTGAAAAATGCTCAGTTGACCTTGAGCTTATTTGTATTTACCTACCTACCTACCCTAACAATTTCAACTTCTTTATGCTCAATCAATATGAAATTTCCAATGTAGCCAATCCTCTGTTTTATCTGATATCTGATTTCTTTGACTGCATCGG